>JBBPLX010000936.1:0-13223 GCA_038090015.1 Leccinellum albellum
CCTGTGCACACACACGTCAACGATGCGACAATGACGAACAGTATGGGTCTGTTCCCTCTCCCCCTCTCTCTCTCTCACTCTCCCGCTCTTCCTATCCTGCACACTTGACGACATGATGTGGCACCGCGACACAATGACAACAATGTGGTGCAATGGACCGCATCTCCTCTCTTCCACTCCCACTCCCATCCGCCTCTCTCTATCCTGCACATGCCAATGATGCAACGATGACTGGCGTGACAGACCATGTCCCTCCCTCTCCCTCTCCCTCCCACTCCCACTCCCTTTGCCAACAATGTGGCGGACTGCGCCCAATGATGGACCGCGTCCTTCCTCCCTCTCTTCCTCTCCCCTATCCTGCACATGCCAACGACACGGTGTGGCACCACAATGCGATGACTTGTCGCGATGGCACACCACAATGGGACCATGACACAGATGCGAGGAGGAGGGGGTAGGTGCGACGCGGCACTGACGAGGATGTGGATGTGGGAGCAAGGAGGACGGGGAAGGGTGGATGACGACAATGACCATCTGCAACATGAGGATGACGTGGCACCGCGACGTGACAACAGACGCAAGAGGATGGACCGTGTCACCACAATGGTGCGACGACGATGCAGGTGCGAGGAGGACGGGGAAGGGTGGACGATGACAACACAGATGCGAGAATGGGGAAAGGAGGAGAGTGAAGAGACCATGATGGGATGATGAGGACGCGGACGCGAGGGAGGGATGACAACGATCTGCAACATGATGTGGTACCACAGCGCGACTTGAACTGCTGTGATGGGGCACCACAACACAATGAGGATGCATGGACACGAAAAGGATGGGGAAGGGAGGACGTCGGAGAGGACGATGACGCACAACACGATGACACAGGTGCCATGAGGAGGACCGGGAAGGGTGATGACAATGAACCATGACATGACAATGGCTGTGACGGCATACCACGATGCGACGAGGATAGGGAAGGGAGGATGATGGGATGATGATGACATGCGACACAATGGGACAACTGACGTGATGCAGATGCATGAGACAGTGTACCACAATGCAACGACGACAATGACACCAACGAACACCAGGACATGGTAGCACGAATCTGATATGGTAATTGCCAGGACACTGGTAATCTACTTTTTTGATCAACTTTGCACTTTTCAGATACTTAGTTTACTTATGTAGTTCTTAGTATGTGCAATTTGAGGTCATTGTTTGGTTCTTTTTTCATGCTTGTCCAAGGAAAAAAGTAGCAAAAAAGTAATAAAACAAGTAAAACACTAGATTGAGTGGTATCGTTTTCACCTTATTCCACTTAGCAGAATTCATACTTATTTGAACTTATTTTGACCACATAAGTATGAATAAGGCTCATAAGCAACCTGCTATTTTCCTGATCAGTGAGAACGTCCACATTCTTTCTGAGGCCATTGGTTGACGTACGTCCAGCCATAAAATGTATCTGGAACTATTACTTCAAGATGGCAACATCGAGCTTGAGACCAGGCTCAGTAGAGGTTTACAAGTAACTGAATCCCTGCAGTGTTATTGTTGTACTAGGTGTAAACGTGCACATGCGCCAACATCTTTCCTTGTACCGCATCAATGCTGATGTTCGACAGGATCTGCAACTCGGTGATTGAATCCGACATCATCTCAGTCGAGGGGGTGATGAGCTCAAAAGGGAGCTTTGCGGGGAACAGCTTTCATGTCAAGAAGCGGGCTCTTACGGATCAAGTTGAAGATGGTGCGCGTGACTTTGACTGGACCGCCAAGCACCAATATGGAGGATCCTGAACACACCACTTCTCCGGCTAGCCGGCTTCATACCAGGTCATGATGAAAGGAGGTCTGCTTCCACTCATGGCCAGGAATGATTAGTGGATTGCCTGTCGTGCTTCATTTGGGCACAAGGTCCTCTGGGTTCGTGAGGGACGAGGAGGGTCATTAGGAGGGAGGATGTGGCCCAGCAGAAAATATGACATGTTCCAGACTCAACAGGAACCTGAGGATTCTGTTAGCAGGTGGTTCAAGGACACAGAAGCATTGAAAACAAGGACATCCTGCTTTACCTCACTTTGGTGTGTGCCCTTGGCCTCTGTCGTTTCTGTTCTGTTTGAGGAACTCTCATTTGCAGGCATGACGCACTTTCCGCACCCGGAGGACTGGCCTGTGTGAGCAAATCTCATTCATGATTTCCTTGGAACATCTCAGGTTGACCACATCCATCTTTGCCAGCATGTGAGCATGTCAGCGTTCTCGTCAAGCATAGCAGCTTCTTCACCAAGGATATTTGTGTTTCAATGAGCAGCTCCAATCCAACAGCTCTGTGAATGGCACCCTGGTGAACGGTACCAATGGATTCATCATTACTATTGAAGGATGCGAAGTCGAAAGTTCTGCCTGGGCATTTGGGAAACAGGTAATATCATTGACGAGTCTCTTATGTCCTCTTTCTTGTGTATGCTAATATGTGGGGTGGATTGTTTGATAATGGAACATGTGATACAGTCTCATGACATAGCATTAATCGAAGAGTCACTGCCCAGAGGAGTGTATATGTACACACGTGAAGTTCGAATTCGAGTCGGTATGATCAAACAAGCTCGCACATTGTCGCCAATCATGACAGGTGACGACAGCATTGACAGAATGTGACAGAAGCTGAGTTTGTATTGATGGAAAGGTCCGAGGTCAACAGACCCTGGCAGCCTGTCCCAGAATGGGACAGATTGCATCTTGCCTGGAGTGTACTAGGGAGCTGTCAGCTTGGTTAAATTGAGAGGCTGGTTTGCTGATGGATGGCGAAATAGTCAATGGTTGAACGGGATACGGCCCTGAGTTCAGCGAGAGGAGTATCTGAGTCATCAAGATCATCCTCTCCATCAGAATCCAAACCTTCTTCAGAGAGAGATTCTTCATGCCGGGCTGCAAAATGCGTGGCGACATTGAAATGGAAACACTTATCGGAGTGATCAAGATAACAAGCAATCTGATCATAGTAGTTCTGATTATTGCTTGATTGAGCGGGTACCTTGATTTCCTGCATGTGCACATGCTTGGTCAGATCGGCAGACCACTGCATAACAGGACCAGAGCGCTGAATGCTTGAAACCACACTTTGAAACAACTCTACACGGTATCTCCCAGGAGTCGCAGCGACCACCAGCCTGCATGATGGCATCTTTGTTATCATGAAACAATCGGAGAGCATCTGTCAACCTGTCAAGTGACTGATCAGAGAATACAGGCACTTGCGCAAGATAACGAAAGTCGACGAGTGCGCGGATTGCGATAAGGAAATGGCGGGGGACTGCACCAGCAATAACACCTAGAATGTAACACTGAACCAAACGGTGGTCACGTCCAGTGACCTGCTTCAATTTTGAAATGCCATCCTGGAAACCACGATACCCGACTGCAGGTTGCAAAATGGAGAAGTGGAAATCAATCTCGATGGTGGTGACGACTTCAACACACCATTTGACGTTGTGATCCCAGAAAAAGCAGTGGAAATGGTGAAGAGGCTCAGGATGAAGGAAATGGGAAGGACAAGCTAGTGGCCAGTCAACCCAAAATGGTTCAATAATGCTGTTCAGTAGAGAGCCTTGGCAACCTTCAGAAAGGATTTATAATCCTGGAAAGGAGACCTTTCAACCGCAGTGGAGATGGCATCAAGAGTAAGGGATCTAGTACATGGAGGATGTGGGACAGAGTCGCTGAAGTGCTTCAATGTAGCCATCATCAGCGGGGACGCTTTAGGACTCGTGCACACCATGAGACACTGCTCTGGGGTGTCTCCAATGACGGCCACTAACACAGTATAGCAATACTGCAAATTCCCAATGGGATCATCCATCATTATCCCGACGCATGCAGCTATCATTACCAGTTCTAGGATTTTGTGCAGAGCTTGGTGAGTAAGCCTGTCGTGTAAGAGTCTCTGAGTGTGAGTATCTTTGTGAGTGAATTTTGCAATAGGGAGGAGAGCTAGAAGGAGGTATGTATGCATTGAAATCTTGGAACAAATGGCAGGATCGATATTTGTGAGGCTGATGAGGAGAGGGTACGCCATGCAGTTTCCGCTTATCACTAATATGTTCGTCTTGTCCGAGAAAAGAACGACACCCAATGTTGTTGCACCTTTGGGAAGTGCTTCCTACAACAAATGCCCGATGAATAAGATAATAATCATAAGCAGAAGATGGAACGCAGCTGGATTTCCCATGTGCACTCCCCACTCAACCAGTCCTTGTATACATGACAAACATGAGCAGCTGATGTCCAAACTTTGCATGGGGTGAAGGATATATGGGGGGCTAGCAGCGGATGGCTCAGGATAGATTGTATGCATTCGAGAGGTAGGCAGTAGAACAAACAGATGGGTTGCTTAGTGGGAGCCACACTTTGCAATCACTTGCACAACCATGGCAGTCCCAACGGAAGACTCTCTGCATGCGCCCGGAGTTCCCTCGCAGTCCGAAATGAGAGTGAAAGCCATTTGATCTGTTGTCGATAAATCACAACTCAAGGCAGAAATATGGATTACTTGCAATACTTAGTGATAAGAAAGAGTCGATAGCCACCATGCTAAGTCCTGAACATAGGCACCAGGACGAAAGCTGCCACTCTTGGACAGAAGCGAAGGGATAATACAAGTTCTCTTGTCACTCATTGGCGTGTTCGTCCCCCCAAAACTTATCCATGAATGTTTTCCTGCCAGGATATGAGTTGCTACAGCCCAGAAAAGTCTCTGTGAACTTTTGCTCATCGTGTATGTCCATCGCATCATGGCCTCCCTCTTGATCACTGCCGGCAAGACCAGAGTCAGGGGGGTAATCGTCAAATGGCTGGAAGTCCGAGTTAGGAGAGTGGAAATCGTTGAGTATACCAGTGGCAGAGCCAGATTGATTGTCATTTTCTGAGGGAAGCTCCGAGTCATGCGAAGTCCTTGAATGGTTTTGATACCAATTGGCTCCATAGCAGAGTCCCATTGGTTGGTTCAAGTGTTGAAGGACGTTGGTCTCAGAACCGAATCTCTTTTCACATTGCGGACAGCTGACTTTCTGGAATATTCCACGATTTTTTCTTGCTCTGAGCATCGGCGTGAGGACCGAAGCAATTTGGAAAAGGCCGTAGAGGCTTAACAGTTTACAGTAAGTATGAGTGTACTATGTAATCACCACGAAGCAGAGTAGGCTGCAAGTCAATTCTCCATCCGAGTATACTTCACAATGAGCATACCGAATCCATCTCTATGCCCGATTCAGGCAGTTCTGAATACCCCACCTCCGTCCAAACAACATTCATTGGATGACATATTCCATTTAGCACTGGTTCTGGCTCTCGATTGCCATACAATTTCCCCAGTTTACTATTCGCTTGCTGGCACCCCCGCTCTGGACCTGATTCAATATCATCAAGTGCCCTGCAGTCACAATCACAACATCCATCTGCTGCCATCCTATCCCAAACCAGATTGTCCTGACGCTCAGTCTCAACCTCATGATGGTGACTCCGAATACAATTCGGGGGATGTCAATGATGATCCAGTCAGACGTAATGTAAGCTGCAAGGCCACAACACACACTTTGACAGGAATCCGATGACCTACACCACATCGTTCCTGACCCACGCAATGCTCGAGAAGCCTACCTCTTACTGGAGGCAGCTCAGGCAGATTGAAGTATCCTCCTCGCATGCAAGTCTCTTGCCCTCCAGATTATACATCGCAACACATTGGTCCTTCAGTACAATAGAATAGTATTGGAGAGGGCATAAGATGATGTCCACATTGCAGATTGCTTTGTCGGGCAAGTCCATTTCATGATTTGGAAAAGTGGCCAAAGTACAGCATCTGAGTATGCATTGTGCCAAGATCACTCACCACCTACATCAGGTATATTTTCGAAATCCTTGTGCTACACTGTACAACTAATCATTTTTTTCATAGAACAAGTGGCATTAAACTGTACTTTGTTCAATGTTGATCTTACATAGTCTCTGCAATATCATTGACGTTTGTTGCTACTGTTGTATACATGCATTTTTAATTCACTTGCACCCGTAGTCTGTAGTTCTGTGCCCAGACCCCAGCGCCTCTGTAGTAGCGCAAGTCATTTCCAGGACATAACTGAGAGCAAGGCAATAGCGGCTGTGGGCAAGGTCACATTCTTGTGACCTGTGACAAATAAACAACTTTGACCTTTTCAACAACGTCACCGTACCCCAACTCCACCTCTCCATCAGTCGACCACTCTGAATTCATTTGGACCCTCGGCTGCCATTCCTCGCAGGTATGTGTGTAGCGATCATGATTCAGATGACGTGAACCCGTATGAGCACAGAGACACTGATGCATCAGACGCTATGATCACAATGGCACATACGACCCCTATGGTGAGCACACGTTATGTTTTCAGTCTGGAATCATTGACATGGCTTTCTAGCATCACAGCACACCGACTCAGACATTGGCGTCCATGGGTATGGGTATGCGCCGCCCTCCACTGATGCCATCAACCCACAGCCCTCTTAGCCGCCTACCACCACTCACCCCTTCTCATAACCATAACTGGGACCACTCAACCCAGAGAAACATAGGGTCATGAGGTTACTGCTCTACAGTATAACATGCAATAGGACGCACTGTCAAAGGTTATGTGAATGTCGTGCCATATCCTCACATCGCATCTATTGGCCTGTCCTACTTGATCGCCCACAGCGCCTAAAAGACATTCACACAAGAAAAGACTCAGGTAAGACCATGGACAAGAGACTAATGCTCTCGCTAGTGCCTCATTGGCGTTCGCTAATGACAATCCTGTATTACATGCATCACGATACTTAAGATCTTGCACATCATTGCTATGTCAATTACAGATGGCCTGTCTTCTGGCAGCATTGCCTAGTTGAGTATGTCATGTATGCTGCTTGGCCGACACCACTAACTGAAAGTGTAGGACGGTCACCACAGGTCGTCGAGCTCCCCTCCTGCTCGTGGCATGTGTCTGCTGTTGGAACTAAGTTGTGTTTACACATAACATACACACAATCGGAGGTAGTCTTGGCCTGAGATTGTAGACTAGCTTGTCATATTTGCCTGGAAAGTCTACTAGTAGTAAAGATGTTTCTGGACGTTAGTAATGTACTCTGTGCCATCCTGTTAGTAGGGAGTGCTCAAATATGCTATTTCTGACATATCATGGGGAACTTGAAAAGGAATCTGCAAGTCGACAAGGTATTGCAGGCCTGACAGACTATCCCAGAACAAGGGCAGTCTGGACAAAATATATGTTAGCTAGACTAGGATATAATGCTGTGAGTAAGAAGGCCAGAAGTTGACAGGCTCTGACAGGCTCTTCCAGAATAGGACAGAATGTATCTCAGTGAGGCTATGCTGTGATGCTGTGACCTCAGTTAAATAAGGGGGCTGGTTTGCTGATGAAGGATTTCCATTTTCCTTAGTCATCTTGTTTAATATAACCAGGACTTTCTTTCCATCCACATATAGTGTGTCATTCATTTTAAAATAGGCCTTCATGGCCAACAACCAATGGTTCACATCTGTGCTAAGCCCAGAAAAATCCTCGGCCAATCCAGCCTTCAATTCAGAAGGCATCTTGTCGTCAATAGGAGGAGCCGGTTCGGGGAAGGGGAAACATGGAGGGGGGGTGGGGGGTTTGAGGGAGGGAGGGCGCTTTTCAGCAATCCTTTCTATTCTTTCCTGATGTTCAGCCTCTGTAGCAGGATGGGGCGGAAGGCAGGGAAGGGCAGGATGAGAGGAAAAGGAAGCAATTTATTGAGGGGGTTTGTCTTTGGAGGATGGAGTGTGAAATCGGCCGGAGGAAGAAATGGTGGGCAATCTGCTAGCCAGCAGAGGGCAGGGGACGAGCTAGTTCTTTTGTTATGCAGGAGCGTTCTCCTATACTGCAAACAGCAGCCTTCTTGACTATACCTGTACGATAGTCTCTCCTAGATGTCATCAGGGCTCACAAGGTATATGTTGCAAGGCAATGTCAAGGATCTCACAAAGAGTCACGTCAAGACGTTCCAAGGGTTTTGAGTTGAAGGCTAATGGCAAAGCCTTTGGAGGACTCAGAGAAGGTCTTGCTCATGAGCGGAGGCAGATGAAACTAGAATGCTACAATTGTGCAGAACTAGCTAGGGAACACCATCATACTACAAGGAGTATTTATACCATAAGGTAGAGTGCACAGACCAGGCTATATTCATAGTAGTGAAAGAAAGGGAGACATAAAAGAAAGAAGAATATGTAATACTGGGACGAAGAGAGATGGAAAAGGAAAGGAACAATAGAGAAAACAGAAGAAGTATTACAAAGGGTTGTCGATGATAAAAGCATCCTCCCCAATTAAGTGTACTGAAAAACGAATGCGATGAAGAACATAAGACATCTCCACCGAAGGGATTTCCTCGGGCTCAGCCTGTATCATAACAGTTAACTCCTTCAGTCTCGCCATCAGTTTGAGGATGGTAGGCAGAGGAAAGGGCGAGATCATACTGGAGGAGGCAAGCCAGTTCCCTGGCAAAGGAGGATGTGAAATTGGGGCCTTGATCGGAGATGCATCAATCATGAAGGCCGAATCTGGGAAAGACATGTTTGAAAAACAGGGTAGCAATGTCAGCAGCAGAGGCTGTCTTGTGACAAGGAAGTAAAATCACCCCCTTCATAAGGCCATGGTCGACCACAACCAGAATGGAGTCAAAGATGGCAGTGGAGGAGGGGGGCAAATCAGTGATAAGGTCCATGAAGATATGCTGGAAGGGGTGTGTCACCAAGGAAGACAAGGGAGATAAGGGAGGAACAGACGGGTGGGTGTTAACTTTGTAGACTTGGCAAGTGCCACAGCCCTGGACAAAACGATGGACAAAGGAAGAAAGGCCGGGCCACCAATAATCCTGGGAAAGAAGATTCTGAGTGCATAAAATACCACCATGGCCACCTGCAGGGGACTCATGAGTGGAGCGAACAATATCTGATCAGAGTGAGGGGGGAATGTAAAGGTGGCCTTTGAATTATAGTTTAGAATCAGAGAAGGACCAATCAGTTAAGGAGGCACGAGGAAGAAGAGAAGTCCCTTCATTGAGTAGTGTTTTAAAGTCTGGTCCAGTACGGTTTTCCCACATCCTAATAAGGCAACCAGACCACAACTGGTCTTTTTATTTTCCCAGGCATCACAACTGGCAACTGGACTTTAAAAGACCAGTTTTTAACCAGTTGGCAAGCGGTTTTTAGGCTAAGCAGTCGCTGTACCAACTTTAGCTGACATTCCAAGCTCTCAGATTAATAAAAATGTTTGTAATTCCATCCATAAATGGCTGAGATATGGCAATTTTCGACTTGCATGTCAAAATTTCATTGATTAGTCGCTATAAAATTCAACTAAATACCTAAAAATACACAAAAATACACAAAAATTATGGGAAGTGTATCTAGTTATGGCAAGGCAACCGGTTGCCCACAAGACTGGTTGCAACTGGTTGCCAACTGCAGTTGCCAATTTTCAAAATCAAGGCAACTGGCAACTGCAGTCCAGTCCAGTTGCCAGTCTTTTACCAGTTGTGCAACTGGACTTTAAAACACTATCATTGAGGGCAGCTCAAAAATGGTGACATCAAGGGTTTGTACAAAGAGGAAGTCAGGGAGAAGGGTAATGTCAGAATTATCGGAAGATGTATCAATATTGTGACAATGAGATAGAGCATTGGTGGGAGCCATGGCAGAGGCGAAAAGATGGGTAAAATGGAGATCAAAATCCTGTAGGAAAAATTGCCACTGGGCATGGTGGTGGAAAAGCTTTCGGGGTTGGCAGAAGTAGGTGAGGTTCTTGTGATCGGTGAGAATAGTTACTGGGTGACCGGTTCCTTGGAGATAGTGGTGCCATTCTTCTAGGGTGTGAATGATGGCAAGGAGTTCTTGGTCATAGATATCATAGTTTCGTTCTGCTGGGGAAAAGGTGCAAGAGAGGTAGGTGCAAGGGTGTAGGTCTCCGTTGGAGTTGGGTTGCATGAGAACCATGCCGGAGGCAGTAAGGGAGGCGTTGGTCATGACAGTAAAGGGTCGGGAGATGTCGGGCATGGACAAGACAGGACGAGCCAGGAAGGCGGATTGGAGAGAGTGAAAGGCAGAGTCACAAGAGGAGGACCAGTTCCACACTAAATCTTTCTTGGTGAGGTCAATAAGGGGGTGAGTGACAGAAGAAAAGTTAGGGATGAATTTTCTATAGAAATTATAGAAACCCAGGAAAGAGTGAACAGCTTTAACGGAACAAGGGGGGGACCAGTTTTCAATAGTGGTGAGTTTAGTAAGGTCCATAGAGATTTCGCATTCACAAATGATGAGTCCAAGGAATTCAACCTCTCGGGCAGTGAAGGTACACTTTTCTAGCTTTAAGTAGAGCTTATGTTCTTGAAACCATTGTATAGTATTTTAAAGTCTGGTCCAGGACCAGAAAAAAAGACCAGGACCAGACCGGACTGACATCAGTTGCAACTGGACTTTAGTTGCAGTTGCCTCCAGTTGCATTCTGGTCTTAGTCTGGTTGCCAGAAATCTTGGAAATCAGAAAACTGGTCTGGAACTGGTCATAACCGGTCCGGACCAGGACTAGTTGTGGAGGGCCTATATCACACATAGTGGCTGCACATTCCCAAACATCTTCGGGATTTTAGGAATTTATTCTGAATTTGTATGAAAATATTGAGGTTTTATTAATGAGCAAGCTAGAAATGGTTGTAACTTGGCCGTCCGTGGATGGAATTGGATGATCCATGGTTTAAATGGAAGCCAGGAATGTCCTCCACCTCCAACTCCACAGCGGAAAAGCCATCCGGACATCCGGTGACCAGTCACAGACCGGTTTATGTCAGAACTGGTTTAAACTAGTCTCGGACCAATGTGCAACTGTTCCAGACCGGTTGCCATCAGTTCCAGTTGCAGTCCGGACATTTCTCTGGTGCATTGCAACCAGTTGCGGTCCGGTTGCGGAGAAAATTGGAAAAAAACCAGACTGGACTGGACTTTAAAACATTACTGTTGTAACACCTTCTGCACCAGAGACCAGTGGAGTTCCATATCATTCCCACAGTGAATGAGGAAGTCATTGATGTAGATGATGAGCCATCCTTCAGCAATAAAGTCTGCAAAGATATGGTGCATAAGGGCTTGGAAAGTGGCAGGAGCATTACAAAAACCAAAGAATATGATATTGAGTTCAAAGAGACCATCAGAAGTGATGAAAGCAGCCTTCCATTGGTCTTCTGGGTGGATGAGGACGTTATTGTATCCCCAACAAATATCTAACTTGGTGAAGATGGAAGATGTCTTGAGTTTATTGACTAAGTCAGGAATACGAGGAAGAGGGTAGGTGTTCTTTACAGTGCATTCATTTAGATATCTGTAATCTTGGCAAGGGTGAAGGGATCCATCTTTCTTTGGTACAAAAAAGAAAGGCAAAGCTTAGGGGGATTGGGAATAGGAGATTTGACCATTTTCTAAATTTTCCTTAATAAACTGGGAGCAGACATCTTGTTCTTTCAGGTTAAGGGAGTAGGTCTTGGCGACCTTGGGAACAAAGGAGTCTTTAAGTTCGATAAAGTGGTTGATGTCTCAAGAGGGGGGAAGTTCGTCGATAGATAGTTTAGCAAATACATTGGCAAACTCAGATAGTTGAGGGGGAAGGGTTACAGATACATAGTGTTTTAAAGTCTGGTCTGGTCCGGTTTTCACATGTCCTAATAAGGCAACTGGACTGCAACCAGGCTTTTTATTTTCCCAGGCATCGCAACTGGCAACTGGACTTAAAAAGACTGGTTGCAACTGGTCTTTGAAAGACTGGTTTTTAACTAATCGACAACCGGTTTTTAGGCTAAGCAGTGGCTGTATGACATTTAGCTGACATTCCTAGCTCTCAGATTAATAAAACATTTGTAATTCCATCCATAAATGGCTGAGATATGGCAATTTTCGACTTGTATGTCAAAATTTCATTGATTAGTCTCTATAAAATTCAAATAAATACCTAAAAATACACAAAAATACACAAAAATCATGGGAAGTGTGTCTAATTATGGCAAGGCAACTGGTTGCCAACTGCAATTGCCAATTTTCAAAATCAAGGCAACTGACAACTACAGTCCAGTTACGATCAGTTGCAGTCCAGTCCAGTTGCCAGTCTTGTACCAGTTGCACAACTGGACTTTAAAACACTATTTGGAGCACCAAGGGAATAGCATTTCATTGAAATACCACATGTGTGGTGGTAAAGATTATGCTGGTCAGATGCAAGATTGAATATAGAATTCTGTTACGATTCAGATTGAACTTGGAGGAATCCCCTTGGTGGAGATATCTTACATTTTGTGTCATATCCAGTTTTCCATCCATCTCATAGGGGAAGATGCCTTTGTCATTGATGACCCTTTGTAATACTTCATTGTTCTTTAGTATTGTTCCTTTCACTTTTGCTTCCCTTTGTTCCTGTAGTACATGTCCTTTCTTCCTCCTCTTTTATCCTTCTCTGTCTTTGTATTACACGTCCCTTTTCCTTTTATGCCTTTGTCTCTCTCACTACTATGAACACAGCATGGTCTATGCATTATATTTTACAGTATAAATACCCCTCATAGTACAATGGTGTTCCCTAGCTAGTTCTGTGTAATTGTAGCATTCTAGTTCCATCTGCCTCTGCTTGCGAGCAAGACTTTCTCCAAGTCCTCCAAAGGCTTTGCCATTAGCCTTCAACTTGAAACCCTCAGAACATTTGACATGACGCTTTGTAAGATCCTTGATGTTGCCTTGCAGTGTATATCTTGTGAGCCCCGACGACATCTGTAGAAGAGACTATCATATGGGTATAGTCAAGAAGGCTGCCATTTGCAGTACAGGAGAATGCTCACGTGTAACACAAGAACTAGCTCATCCCCTGCCCTCTGCTGGCTAGCAGATTGCCCACCATTTTCTTCTCTGGACGTTTTCATGCTCCCTCTTCTGTAGACAAACCTCGCCGAGTTGTTTCTTCTTTCTCTCGTCCCCCCCTTCCTCGACTTCCTCTTCATCCTGCCACTGAGGCAAAACATCAGGAATGATTGGAAAGGATTGCTACCAAACTTGCCGAAGCTTCCGAACCCCCACCTCCTCCTCCCAGAACCCCTTCCCCCCAGTACAGACTTGCCCCCACCCCCCTTGACAACAAG
>JBBPLX010000937.1:0-13214 GCA_038090015.1 Leccinellum albellum
TAGTACCAGTATATCCGTGCAAGAAAAGCTGCATACTGCCTATCTTCTCTGGTAATGGTTTACCCTTTTTCGCTGCACTTCTATCGAGCCAATCGTAGAAAAATGCCTGACAGACGTGATCAGTAATCCTTCCATGAATGACGTTCACTAACTTGGCTCGAAAGTGACACCAGTTGGGTGCGTGGGACGATATGCAGTGAAAGCCGTTCATCAAGTAGAGAAGCAGCGGCCTCTGATATGTAGCTAATATCGACATTTCGCGTGAGCTGCGTGGAATTTGAAATACGTGCAACACCCACCTTAGATTTGGTATGAGACAAGATCGACCGAACGGAATAATCCAACGGAATTGACGATGAAGCCATTTCGTAGTCTGTGTCACCTCGTAAGTTCATTCTATTGGGCGTGGAAAAGGAATTCTCACCTTGGGGTTAAGGCGACCATAAGGCTCTTCGTCTTTCGGTTTGAATACCCTGTGCGGGGCTCAGCCAGCGATACTCGAAACGCGGTAAACAAATGCTCACGCAACCGTCTGAACCTTCCCGTCCACTTTCGCACGGGCAAAGTAAGAGCCCGACGAACCCTTGGTAATCATCTTGGGGTGAATACCTGCCGTAACAGCATTGCGAACCGACTGCGTAATGCTGACGAGCTCGGGTGGTGGTCGAAAGGTTAGGCGGCTGGATAACATACCTGTCAAACGTGACCTGTGTTATTGGAGGATTGTGATCCAGCGTCTTGACCTGTTGCAAACGTGTACTCAGGGGACGTCACTAGCGTTCTTAGCAAACATACCATGAGCGTGGCTCCTTCGTTCGCTCCAGAGGGCAGAACATAGGGATCGAAAACACTCTGCCATATCTCCTTGCGCGAATGGTCCTCCACTTTCTTCTTGCGTTTCACCTTTTGTGCAATGGATTCTGTCCATCTGAGTAATTATAGTCGAGTTGAGCTCCCTGGAAAGCTACCGTATCACCGCACCTCTTGAATGCATTGTCCAATTTTCTCAGGTCTATGTGACCCGGTTTCGACGAACGATTGAGTATCTGTCCGTTCGAAGGTTTAGCAACGTGATTGCGGTCACCATCATTGACTGTCTCCTCGTCTTCCTCCGCATGTTGAGGTAATGGTTTATAGCCTGCGGTACTCGGCATGTCGGGGAAAATAAAAGGCGAAAGTATGCAGGGACAGTTGAATGTGGAGTGGTGTAACGTGGTTTACTGCCAGCATATGTACTTGGGCTAGGAGAACCAGCTTGTGACAGCGCAGCCAGCAGGTGTACAGCCACACTTCGTATTGCTACCGAACCCAGGGTAACCGAACCTATGTTTGACCAATTATAGTACAAGCACAGTGCATACAACGTGTTGACTCCGAAAGTCATTATATTGAACTTGAAATTCTAGTCTACTCTTTCTTGACAGAATATTCTGCCAAGCATTTTGTGCCTTCAGATGCGCAGGAACTTGGGCTACCTCCCTCCAAATCCGATTTGATAGGCGACGACGATCCCGGTGCAGCGGCAAGGCAGGGCGCACTGAAGATGGTGCGGTCAATGAGCGCAGGGATGGAGCGAATTGAAATCGTAAGCCACAGCAAGAAGACAATGCCTAAAAGCATCGAGTCAACGAAAACTCAATACATAGACAGTCAGGAAGAACATACATGACCAAAGCGCACCGAAAACGCGGAAGAATCCACTATCCAGTACATTTCCCAATTGTACCGACAACAGGGCATATACGCCGTTAGGGAAAATAAGGCCCCAATATGCCATACCAAAGCTCGGAGGCCCCGACTTCTGTAGAACGCTGAATATAGACAAGAGTGCAATCAAGACCCAGCATATCCCCATTGACCATAGAATATAAGACCCGCAGAAACAGAAAGATTCGAGGAGTTGTCCCGTAATTGAAGACATCGGAAACTCGCCCGTGGTATTTTCGGTGAATATTGCAGCAAGGTTCGCGCCGTTGACCAATAGGGAGTATCCTCCCTGACCTAACGGTCCAAGAACAACAAAGGCAGAGAGGATCAAGTTTGCATCAGGCGGACCGTAGACAATCAACCGAGCAAGATAGATCGTGATCATCATCATCGCGAGACTGAGTCCAATGATGACCATTGTGAAAGAAACCCCCGTGGTGACAAAGGCAAGGGTCGTTGAATGGTGGAGAAGAGCTGAAGACAGTAATCCACCAGTAGACGACGCGACAACGAGAGTGACGACAGGTAAAAGCCAAACCGCGGCCATCTTTGAAAATGCGTGCGATTGAAAGCTTGACCTATGATCTTGTTAGAGCAAGATGGATAGACATGATAAGTTGGTCAACGTACATCATATACACCATCCCAAATGCACATAGGAAGGAAACTGCCGAGTCGACCCACCAGCATCCCCACAAGAAATAGAGCAGTCCTGAGCCGCCGATGCCAGTTTCTTGATTCATATCCTGAGCGATCTAAATCCTCAGTCAACTGCAGAAACGGAATGTCACATACGAGTGCAATGTTAATCAAAGTGGCAAAGCCCATGGGAATAGCTCCTACAAATAAACTTTGTGCAGGATGACGCAGCATTTTCGACCAGATGTCTGGAAACAGAGCATATCTAGCAACAGTAGCAAGGCTGATCAAGACGAAGAGCACGAGATTCAGGAAGAATATGATGAGTGTGAAAATTGTGATAACGGGGCTTCCTTTTCCATAAGGGAAGTTGTGTATGAGTGCAGAGGTTGCACCTGTGCCCATAATGACCGTATGCCATGCGGGGGTAAAGTGTCTGTGGAGTTGCACTGTCAACAACATTTGGCGGAAGGCCGAAAAATACGGTTTACTTGATACACTCTCTCCACGTCTTCTTGGATGACATGGTGCAGATGGTGATTCACAATATGTAGTGAAACTTTGGGAATGCATGCGGCAGGATATATATATTGTGTGCGGGCTTTACAAAAAATTCCGGCCCGCTCCACTCTTCGGAAATCGTGAATTCGGAATTCGCTTTCATGGCTGACATATAAATACAACAGCATTTAGTAAAGTTCCGAGGAGTAAGTGATGTATATCTGCGAACAATCAGGCCGCTTCAGTTGTAAGGATCGAAATGTACCTGAGGTTTGCTTGCGACTCGGATTGGACGACTCATGTGTTGCCAAATGTGTCTTGACGTAAACTTGACATTAAACTCAGTCTGCAGCCTCTAAAACTTCGTACCGTCCAAACCTCTCACGTTTTTGTCCGGCACACATAATGTTCACACGCGCGCAAGGAACAGTACCCACTGCCTATAAATCTTCTGTCTTTTTGGGACGCCTTTTCTCCCTAAGTGTGCATTTTTGTTGCCAGATATTTTGTCCAACAAATTTCCTTGACGACCCCTCGGGAATTATCGGGATTTCCTGCCGAAATACTAGCCGATGCTCTTGTTGCCGCTTCACCGGCTGATCAAGGTGGGTCACCATGCTCCGAGTCCTTCAAGTTAGGTCTACACGTATTAATGGCTTGCTACAATCCCTTGACCCTCGTAGCCTACTAGCTTCCTCGATTGACATGGTAGGCGATGCATCGGAGATTCGGCCCTTGAGCATATATATGATCTGGCCTGTTCTGCGCTGAGATATCAAATATAGGCGCACGACAACAGACAATGCTCGAGGTCAGTCCAAGCGCATGAATCGCATAAACTATTGTACAGTACGACACATACATCAGCAGTACATCACGCTTGGCATCCGAGGAATACATTGATACACACAACGTTCACCTGAGTAAATCCGAGGAAGCCGATCGGATCATTGGCCTGGTTCCGAAGAATCACTGGGTAGTCATGCGCCTCGACCGGATCATGATCACGATCGCTCTGGTGCTTGAGGTTCTTCATCATCCAGGTCAGGTTTTCCACGAGCTAGAGACAGCACTGGCCTGGGTCTTGAGTCGATCAGAGGGATATTACGTGCGCCTTACCAGGCTGCAGGCCCCTTCCAGAGAGGCGTAGAGTGCGGAATTGCCAACCTACTAGTAAATAGTATCTGCTGAAAAGGTGAACGCGAAGAATGCAATGTTCACCGAGGGTTTGTGTAATGACCTTTCCCCCATGATGATGTTGCCACGGAACGGGAAAGGTGTTTAGAACGTGTGTGGTGACATGTATCTTCCAGGACAACAGAAGGATGCAGGCTCAATTACATCTCTGAAGCTTTTGCGTAGCCTCACAGCAAGCACTCGTAGGAGAAATGATACCGTGTGGCTCAGGCAGGTAAGGACCTATGGCAGGAACAGCGGCTGCTCGCGCTGATATATCAAACACCAGGAATCGAGGTCGTCACTGTGGTGTCATCTAGTGACCTACTACCTGCAGATCGCCGAGGTGATAAATGGGTATTGGGTGGTGATCTGGGTAGGCAGTGAGTAGAATCTGACTTATGATCTGACTGATCATCTGATATTTGTACGTGCTACCAAGGCTGCGTTGCTACAGGACAAACAAGTCGACTATTATTTAGACCAAATCGTGTCAAGCTATCAGATAAACGAATCGAAAGGTATCACTGCAAAAATGGAAGTAGTATCAGAGTCCATCCGACGCGCCTTTAAGCCATGGATGGTTCCGGACTTCCTTGATATCGGCTCGGAGAGAGGGTTCAGGTTCCAAGCATCGAGTCATGAGATGCAAGCAATGGTTGCTGAGCTTCTTTCCGGGAAGCTCGGAAAGTATGATACGTCCTTCAATGGCATCCCGTTCGGTGGGAAAAGGTGACATGCCTGTGAGTAGGTAAGACATGAGAACACCAAGGGTCCAGATTTCAACAGGTGGCGCTTGATACGGTTGTTTGAGTAAAACCTCGGAAGCTGCATACGCTGTTGTGCCGAAAAACAGATTATAGAACGGCCAGGGTTGGGTCGGATCAACCATCGTCGCGCTGCCAAAATCTATAAGCTTAACCTAGCATCAAGAGGTAAGCCGTGAAGATTACTACACTCGAATAACGATGCGCACCTTAAAATTCCTGTCTATTACTAAGTTTTCGTCTTTGATGTCACGATGACATATTCCGAGGCTGTTGAGATAGAATACGGCCTCGACGACCTGAGCCATGATGTATCGAGCTTGTTTCTCCGACAGACGTTTGTGCTGTGTTTGTTCGATGCATTCGAACAAGTCGTGTGAAGGGCGACGAGAATAGTGGATCTTCGTTGGAATGTCTGGGGTGATACTTGGTTGTTTCTTTATATTGACCACATGGTGAAGGTCATCTTCGTCTGGTAGAGAGTCTGAAAGACGGGTATTAACAGGAGATAGTTGGGTGCACACTTGAGGAGGGGTATCCAACTCTGATTCCACCACAGAGAATTCGGAAGCCGCAGGGGACAAAAGTGGGGTCGAGGACGAGAGACATGGGGTCGACAACCCTGAGAACAAATGTGGACCAGAACATGACATATCTCTCTTGCGCCACGGAGATCCGTGCAACTCCTGGACCTACGGGGGTCGTAATCATCAATCACCAAGGGAAGAGGTTCAGAGACTAACGACATAGAAAAACAATTCGTCCTCGAAGACGTCCAAGCACTTGACAATGTTTTCGTGGTTCATGATCTGAAGGAGCATGATCTCCATCGGAATTCTTCCTGAGGTATTGTGGTAGATCCATGCTTGTTCCGGTACTTTCGCTTTGATCACAAACTTGACGGCGACCTCTGAATTAAGACGACGACATAACGCAGTCATAACGAAACCATAACCACCAGAGCCTAATTCGTCCCCAAGTAAATATGCTTGTGCAAAGACTGGATTGAGGTGGTGCCCAGGAGGAAAGCGAGGGGAATAGTTCACTAAACAAAGATCGTTAGACGCCATGTTCGGCAAGGAGGTGGTCGATGGGGTGGAATGGTGGAGTGGTGGAAAACGGAGTTCGTCGCCATCAGAAAGAAGGAGAGATCCTGGTTCTGCAGAACTAAGGGTCGTTTCACAACCCGGATGGACAACCGCTGCAAGCTTGATCGTCTGGCAGGATGAACAGACGAGTTTGCCGCTAGACGGAAGGATTGCAGGATATACATCACAGATACAAAGCGGTCGGGGAGACGAGGGAACAGGGGGGATGCAATCGTCACTAAGAACCTCTGTGCGACTGCAGAATGGGGTGCAATGAGGGGAGGACTGGTTTTGAAACCTGGATGCACCACTTGTGGTTCCATCGCCGGCTGGGGCGCTCGGACAGGATCCCCCGTCGCTCATGTAGGCGGGGGGAGCTTGCATGAGATACAGGTCTAGCAGGAGTTGGTTTGGGAAACCGAGGAACCAGCGAACTAGTGTGGCATGCTAGGCATCGTGAACTTGCCAATTGAGAGTTGGAATTCGCCAGAGCAAATCAAGAGGCAATCTCCGGATGCCATTTTATCAGTGGAAAGGCGACTTTGCCCGAAGATGTCTTTTCGGGACAAGCACCGGCGAGAGACAAGCGGAAAGTAGAGATCCAGTACTTATGGCATCCAGGTCACCTGAGACATATGGTGCTACAGTAATACGTCAGTTCGATCTGATCCGGCGTCTCTATAACTCAAACAATCAGCGGCTCCTAGATAGGAATCCTTGTATTAAAAGTTGAATAGGATCGTCGTACAGGTAGCATACATCGTGCAAAGTCTCGGAATGGATCAAGAGTCAATTCTAGGAGTTTCCTGACGTCCAAAGACGGAGCGCGGTCTCCGTTTACTATGTCTTGTCTGGTTCATCCATCTGTCAATGGCACTATACTCAATCCCAGGTTTGATAAGGCGTTCCTTGCGCATGCGAGTCTGCCTGAGAGAATCAAACGTCTGCCAGGAATACCGGGCATTGAGACTCGAGAGAGTAACGTAGTAGCGCTGCCATCCATGCCAATGTCATTTTACCATCGATTTCGCTGAGCTCAGTACTACATGGCTGTAGCTGTTTCCTGTCTCTAAGGTAGAAGCCTACTAGAAGGTCAAGCGGCCCTACAGCGAGCATTCCAGGAACCAGTTACTGAATTGTACAGATGCCGCAACAATGAGACGATATTCCTGACATTTGTCACTGCCAAAACTTTCTGAGTTAGCGAACAAATGATTGTGTAGACGAGCAAGACAAAAGAAACTGGTAGATTATCAAAGGATAGATTTGTTCTGAGCAAAGGGTAATAGGGTATGAAGCGAATGATTCCACGATTCCATGAGTCGAGATGAGAGGAGCAAAACGAGCGGAAATTGTAGGAGTGAGTCCTATTGGCAGTATTAACGATATTGATGAATTCTTGGAAAGGAATGACGATAAGCTTTATCGGGAATAAGTGATACTGGCCCTGAGCAATAAATAGTTGGGGCGAATGGTACTACATCAGTGTCCGGCCGTTTCCCCATCGTGCTGTGCCTTGTTGTAAGTATTGTGAGTTTCATCGTCTCCGCTCCCCTGGTGCGCACCGTCGATTGATCCCGGAGAGCTAACGACCAGTTCTGGGAGAACGGGGGGTTGACTAGATATGACAGGGTGGAGCGATTCCTCTTCGTCTTTAGTTTCAGTAGAGTAAGCAGATGAGGAACGGGGAGCAGCACCGTTGGGGACCTCCGTGGAAGGTTTTGGGGTCGTAAGAGTGGTAGAGAACCGCTGAATGGATGGGGACGCTGGTGTGTTCTGTCCTGAAACTCCCATTTCCGGCTTGGGTGGCGGATCGGTGAAGTCCCAGGGGCGGGGAACCAAGGCAATAGGCAAAAGCCATGTTGCAGTGCAAACGACACCTTTGCCCTCGTTTGCTCTTTTGATCAGGGACCATTCACTTTGTGCAAACTGGGCAATGTAACGAATGAACGGGATAATTTCGCGCACACCCTCATTGAGCAAGGAGAGAGCTGTCAGAAGATTGAGGAGCGCAGAGCCGGGGGACTCGGCTGCTTCCAAGTGTGCGATAGTTGGAGGAGGAAGGCAAATCTCAAAACCCCACCAATCTGTTGTTCAAGTAAAAAACATGAATTTTACAAAAATAATGAAATGACTGACATGTGAGTGCGGATATCCTATCCACCGGCACGATGACCCCCTTGTGGTTAGGAAGTATGGATGTGCCTGTGGCATACCCCAATGCCATAAGCTGTGGTGTGATCTGCTCGATGCCTTCGATGACTGTTTCGGGAGTCGGAAGTGCGCCGGCGAAGAGGCCCTGAGCCGTGACGGGTGCGCCAATACCCATGTTAGGGGCGGCGATGAGATTGACGAGATGCACATCAGCTAGGACGGTAGAAACAGTGGAAAAAGAGGCTGTTGCAACAGACTGAAGTTGTGCGAAATACCGATCATGGAGATCCTTTTCGGGCATATTAAGACAGACTGCATGAATGGGGTTGGCATACGTCGTGGTGTCGTCTGGGATAGCAGTGAGTGTCCTAAGATGGGAGATCACTTTGGCAGCAGTCTTGGGGTCAAGAAGTTGAGCTTTGGCACGGGCTATATCAGATTTAGAGGGCAATTTTGCCTTGCTCGACCCAGATTGAGGAGCATCATTATGGTTACCAATGATGACCGAACGAACGACGGCAGCAGATTCCCTTGCACGCCTTTCTGAGGAAGCTGCGGTTCCAACTATGAGAACCGAGAGAGAACGAGCAGGCGTGGGCTTCTTTTGAGCATCCTTAGGGACGGAGGTAGCTTTGGTCTGGGAGACTTTCTTGCTCCGCTTTAGATCAGGACGAAGAAAGGAGAAGGAGGGGAAGGAAAAGCGACGGGGATCTTTACTGGTTGAGTTTACGCCGGAGGGCGAATAAGGCAACGCAGACTGGCTTTGGCTCTGCATGGGGCGGTCACCATGGACGGAGGATTGTGTGTGGACAGAGAGCGCAGATTCCTGGGCGACCGTCAGAGAGGGAAGAGTCAGAGATGTTGCAATGGGAGCGGGCCGGGGCTTGGTGGGGATTGTCTCGGGAGCGTCTACCGGAGGACCGTGAATGGTGGGTGTAGAGGCAATTGTGGGCATGGATGCGGAGGAGGGCCTGGGATCACCATCATGCGTGGATTGCACGGAAGTGCCAGACACGCTGGAGGCAGGGATATCCTGGACCGAGTCCGACGGAGTGACCGCGTTGTCGGAAGTGGACAAGGCGACGCCGCCTGCCTGCTGCTGTGCGGTAGCAGGAGAAGCTAGTTGCTTTGAAGCGGGCCTCAAGAGAGCGAGCATGGCAGTGAGCGACTAGAAGGGTAGGAGGAAGACAGAAAAAAAATGAACAAGGGACGAAAAAGGTTTTATACGTACAGAGGGCCCCTGTGGACCTGTGGTTAACCCAGCTCGGTTGTTTCGTGAGAAAGGGAACGGAGAGGATGAGGACTTGCCTGGGCACACTCAGCTGGCGTGCTAGAGGGCACACAACTCGGCATTGGCCCGCACACATGCACAAGTCGATGGTCGCCGCTTTCAGGCGTGTTCGCTCAGACACTACAGTCCAAATGCGAATCAGGGGCTATTTCATTTTTGATCACACCCCCCTGTGGGGGGTGCTCCGTGGGAAGCTCATCCTCGTCTGAATCCGCTTCCGGCCACTCTCCCAACTGCCCAAATGTCGCTCGCTGCTCTCAGAGCCCCAGGTGCGTCGTATCTACCACTTCTATACGCTTTTGCCCACGTCTCTTTTCAGTCTCCCGTGCTGCAGCACTTCGCCCTGCACTTGGCATACACGGTATGTTCGCTCAACCGCGTCTTCTCGTCGCTCACTCGCCCGTAGCTTCCCGTTTGGTGCATACCTCAAACCCTGCCCGTGCACCAGAGCCCATACCTACCTCTACCACCTCTCCGATAGAACCCATTACCTCCCTTGCCATCCGTGGCTCGAACCAACACAGTCTTGAGACACCCAATAACAAGGCCGGTGTGTCTTCCGGCTAGGTCTTTCCTGTTCGCATCCCTTACCTCCCCTTTTTTCGTCAGAGTATGTTCTCTCCACCCTAGACAAAATTGTCAATTGGGGCCGGCAGAGCTCAATGTGGCCAATGACCTTCGGTCTTGCATGTTGTGCCGTAGAGATGATGCATATGGCCGCTGCCAGATATGACCAAGACCGTCTTGGTGTCGTGTTTCGTGCCACTCCCCGTCAAAGTGATATCATGATCGTTGCTGGCACCCTTACCAACAAAATGGCTCCCGCCTTGAGAAAAGTTTACGACCAGATGCCAGAACCAAGATGGGTCATCTCTATGGGTTCATGCGCCAATGGCGGCGGTTACTATCACTACTCCTATGCCGTCGTCAGGGGTTGCGATCGTATGTACCTTTTCCCCTCTTTTCACCGTGCCCTCATTCTCCGCCTAGGTATCGTCCCAGTTGACATTTATGTTCCCGGCTGTCCGCCTACCGCCGAGGCTCTTCTCTACGGCATGCTTCAGCTTCAGCGGAAAATGAGGAAAAATAGGAAGAGCGTATTGTGGTATGTATCTTATCTCTATTCTCGTCTTCATGTCTCATTCTCCCCAGGTACCGCAAATAATTCGGCTTCGCGAGCGGAGAGAGGGTAGACATTCAATGGACCGTTGAACATAGACTACCATCAGTTCTGTATATGTGTTTGCCATGTTTGATCTTCTTTCCTTTCCACCGTACGCCCCATTTCACTTACTGATGCAATCCTCGACGGCAAACCTCCCTATTTGGTCACTCTCGACAGTGCCCAAACAGATGTTGTACCATGCTATAGAGTTGATCTGGGAAATCATCAATGTGAGAGCATACTATGGTCGAACTGAGTCGATCCAACTGACCGACCAAGGCAGCAAATATTGGTGTGTGTGGGTTGTGCACCGCCACGAGATCAACTTGACTCTCGAGCACGTGATATGACGCCTACTTTGAGATGGATGTCTTTCGTTTACATCATCACGTCCTCAGGCCCGCCATCCCTTACCGCCCACGCCGATGTCCATTCTGTCCACTGAACCACAACAATGAATAATTGCAGAGCAGGTCTTTACAGTTTCGTACCCTCTACAACATGGTTACACGAGACGGGCATGGCTTCTCCACCGTCCCTTGTAATATTGGGGTTGACGCTCCCCGACTCCCGCATCTTGAGCGGCATCGCGAGCATCGGGCTGACACTCGCAAACATCGCCATCATCCTTCCCCACTTGCGACAGCCGTTAGCCGATAGCACGCGCAACGCTCAGAGTCCAGTCCCTACTTTGACATTATCTAACGACAGAGAATGCGAGAGCCTGCCTCTCTATTCCACCACAACACTCAAGTCCACAGTCGCAGAACCTTTGGAATATCTGGAGTTCGACTCCAAGGCTGCATCGTACACCACCCTAGTGCTATCAGACCATACAACAGACAACGATCAAGTTTCTCTTCAAGTCCATTCTTTCACGGACACTGAATCTCATGAAAACCTCGTTGATCCCAAGCTTTTGTTGATGCGGGAGGGCCGGAGCGCTCTCCACATTCCGCTTCCTGTTCTGGATGAGGCGGAGGTCACATTTTTCGGTTCGACCGAGCTTAGCTTATCCAGCCCCAATCTCCAGCAAAAATGTACTATGACTGCTTGCGGACGGCCCGAACAATATGCTACGGATGAGGAAGTAGCGCCTACCACGACAACAATCATCAAAGTACTAGATCTACATAACCCCGCTGTGGTTGATACTATTGTAGATCTTCCAGATGTTTTCGTCGCCCGAGATAACACTGTCCCAAGCAGTCAGAATGAACCTTGTTCGGTCTCAGGGAAAGAAACTGTAAGTGCTATCTCCTCTGTTACACTACTTATGATACCATCAAAATCTATATAGCTCGAGAAGCGACGACCAGAAAGCCTGGAGTTCATTCCTCAATCGGTCATCAGACGGTATCCCTCTGGCTCATTGGTATCGACTAGACCCTATCTTGGAAACCAAGCCTTTGGTAGTGGACATGCCAATTCCATCCAGAACCCGGAGATGTTGCTTGAAGGAGTCGAGCCACGAACCAGCTACACCTCATCGGAAGGGCGTTGGTGCACTCCCCCCTTTACTGAGATCCAACGGAGGGGACAATCGATGCCAGAGACGACTTTTGATATCGAGACAATTCTAGCCCAGGATTCTTACAAACGTGAACCGACATCACTACCAGAACTCACAACGGTACACGAACGGACTCGATTAAGAAAATACCCGATCCATCGACGCCGACTTGGTATTCTTGCTTGTGCTGGCATCCGCAGTCGCAGGTCTACCGCGCGTGGATACAAGAATGCTGCAAACAATGGGTCTTCCTCATCTGACAGCGACTCAGAGTCGGACAGCGAATCTTCGTATTCCAGCGGGTCCTCGGAGGATGAAAGTATGCTTCCCCACATGCTTGGAGCGGACCTTATTGCTGCCATCAATTCCAATAGCGAGTCAGAACTGAACCTCCTTTCATCCAGAAAGGCGACGCCTGCTCCTCTTAATATCTATGGCGATTTCTTATTCTCGGAGGATTCTGCGGCGGACGTCAGCATGATCATACAGGTATCGTCAAACGACGATGCCTCTGATAGCGATGTCAAAGTCCCTGCAACATCCCGTGCCCTCACTCACGAGGACATACAACAGTGGGCAACCGGTGTTGTTCAGAAATGCGTGAGGCGGGTCTGCCGTACTCGCGCTACTGTGGAGCCATCATCACCATCACAAGCTTCGGACGTTTGCGCAGAGAGGCCATCGGGTTCAGCGATATCCCGGTGCCCATTGTCTGGCCTGCACTGCAAACTCGGCGGAGCTATGTCAGCTGGAGTAGTACCGCCATCGAGCGCTAAAGAGCCACCAGGGCCACACTCGGCTATATCTACTCTACCAGTTCGGAATATACGCGACATTCCTGAGTTCGTGCCTCGTCAGCGATATGGCTCGATAATCACAAGGCACGCAGAGGTTCCAAGCATTCGGAGTCTTGGTATGAGACCCGCAATTGATGTTACGCGCGACGCGGCCACGGAAGTGATCGCAAGGATGGAGAGTCAGGCTGGGTTTAACGCTCGGCAGCGGCTCGCTGGTGTTGATGAGGGACGGACGGTTGGTATGGCCTGGGACTGGCAAGGCCCGCCGAGGCGTATATAATGCGAGGTCGCACTAGTGGCATTCTTCTCGTCGATTTGTTTGCGAGGTTAGTCCAGAGGAACGAAAGGGCGGGGCCTCGAGCGTTTGTAAAGACGTTAATGTGTGCCTTTATTACTACTACGCTAGATTTGTCACG
>JBBPLX010000938.1:0-13209 GCA_038090015.1 Leccinellum albellum
ATTAACCCCTCTTTTCTTCTTCTTCCTCCTTTCTCTCACTCTTGACTATGCCTTCTGCCTAGCTCTTGTCTATCATGTGTACTTTAAGTTCTTTAATGCTTCCCCTTCGTCATGACTCACCTATTGTGACTTACTTGATGTGACTCATTCAATATGACTCACTATTCCTAGATTTCCCACTCCTCTTTGATCCGATTCCTTTGTTCCTATATTTTCCTGTAGCATTACTCATCTGCAGCTTCGTGACTCATTCATACTGCAGATGACCCATTTATTCCTGACAATTCCATTATATTCCATCACTTACTCATGACACTTTCTTCCTAGTATATATACTCACTCTTGTACTAGTAGTAACCCCAAGCTAGAGCTACTCGAATATCACTGCTCTTAGCCCATACTTCAGTCTCTAGGCATATGCCTCCTTTAGTCCTCAAAATCCCTTCATCCCTTGTAGTCCTATAGCCCATAGTTGGAGTAGTGACTTTCACCTTAGCTCTTAGCCTTAGCCTTCGAGTCTTTGACCGACCCTATCCGGGCCAGTTGTAACAAAAGCTCTAGCTTCTCTACTCGGTCACCATCATCATGAACTGTTACCACTATTCCTTCCAAACACCCCTACTCTCATCCTGATGGAGCTCCTGCTTCCTCCACTCCAGTTACCCCTAGGAACCCTTTCCCTTTGCAACCCCAAACTTTAGCCCACTTCTCCCCATCTTGGAGAGAAGACCCTCGTCCCACAGATTTCCCAGAACTGCTCCATTGATTGTCTAGTGATGATAAAGAGACAGACCTTAATCTAGATGTTCCCATCCCTGAAAAGGAAACTATCACCCTAGCCACTGAGTTATCCCACCAGTTCTCTGCTAGTATCTTGCTCCCTAGACCACCTATGCCTCCATCCCCCACATCTACTGCACTTGTACACTCCATCTTCACTGTACCAGCACCACCTCCCCCAACCATGGCCCCCAATCCAAAAGACACCACTAGACCCACTGAACTATGCCTCTTCCACCCTGGGACCTGTGATGGTACTCATGATAAGTCTTTAGCTTGGCTGTGATCAGTGTAACTGTACCTCCTCATCAATGCCAGGGTTTACACAGACAGCACTCAACAAATTGGCTTCGCTCCCTCTTTTATGAAGGAGGGAACTGCTCTTTCTTGGGCTGACACCTTTATCGCCAAGAAAACCACTAGAGATGCCATCTCACTTGGGACCTGGAAGGACTTTGAAGAGGCTTTTAAAAAGCCTTCAAACCCTCCAATGCCATCGCTAATGCCCTCTCTTGGCTCCCATCATTTAGAATGATGGAGAAACTCAACAAACCTGGCATCTATAACCCCTTGCTTAACAGCTATATCGCCCAGTTCCAGAACAAAGTTACCACTGCCAAAGTAAATGAACAATTGACTCTATGCCACTACTTCTCCATCAGCATTCCCCCTTTTCTCACAGAATGGATCTACCTTATGGATAAGATCCCTGTCACCATTGACAAATGGTACTCCCATGCTCAGAGGCTCCACAACCAACAGAGGAGAGCCTTCCAAGCCTCCCAACTTCACAAGGGATGTGCCTTCACCATCCCTATCTTTGCCCCCACCCAGACTTTTTCCAAAGAGCATGATCCCAATGCCATGGATGTTAACGTCATCCAGCTGCCTAAGCTCTTCCAGGAAGAAAGGGAACAATGCTTTAAGCAAGGACTTTGCCTTCATTGAAGGAAACCTGGCCACAATGCTGCCTCCTGTACCACCTTTACTTCGAACTCCAGCACCCCCTTCCGCCTCAACAGAAACACTGCTAAAGTAGAGGAGGAGATCTCCACTCTAGGAAACATTGAAGATGACAAGGAAGAACCCATCATAGGAAAGACCTCTTTCACTCTGGATTTTTGAAAAGGAGACCTTGTTCAATGCAAGGATCTCCTACTCTTGCTACATATGCACCTGTACTGGTATCTACTTCATCTAAAGCAATCAAAATCCCCATTCAGGTTATACATAGATCCCTTGCACTCATTAAAAGCCATCAACTGTATTGCCCTCATTGACTCTGGTCCAAAAATCTCCTGTATTGACTGAGCCTTCATTCGAAGGAACAACCTCCCTCAAAACTGCCTCAAAGTACCTATCAGGGTATGAAATGTAGACCAAACCACCAACTGAAAGGGAGACATACTCTTTACCACCTCCCTCTTTATCAACATAGAAGAAGTTGTCCAATCTGTGATGTTTCATATCATGGACTGGAGAAACAAAAATGTTATCCTAGGATTACCCTGGCTTCGAGCTGCCAACCCCTCTGTTAACTGAGAACAACAGACCATTACTATCCCTGAATTTGTTGACCAGTCTGCCCACCTCTACTACCTCCACATAGCAGACCTCCATTGTCACAATGCCCATTTCCGAAAAACTACTCCAGAACCCAGATCAGCACCTATCCGACAAACCTATGTCATTCCTGCCCACGATTGAAACTTCTATGACTACTTAGGTTTTGAAACTGAAAGACAATTCCTCAAAAGGGCCACCATTAATAGAGTCATGTGCAGAGTCATGAGAGTCAAATCCAGATTCATCCTGAAAGGAGACCCTTAGATTGCCAAACTCACCACCACCACTAACCTTGCCATTGAGCAAGAAAAAGCCAGATCCAAGATGGTCCTTCCCCCCAAATACTCTGAGTTTTCCTCCATGTTCTCTGAAGAAGCCTCCTCAAAACTTCTCCCTCCTAAACCCAATGACCATGCTATCAACTTAGACAACACCTTTGTGCCTAAAATTGGAAAAGTCTATCCCCTCTCCCCTGACAAACAGAAAGCCACTGAGGATTTCCTTGAAGAAAACCTGGAAAACAGAAAAATCCAACCATCGAAATCCCCTCAAGCCTCCTTCTTCTTCTTTGTCAAGAAAAAGGATGGAAAGCTTCAGGACTATAGGTACCTGAACTCCCACACCACTAGAGACACCTATCCACTCCCCCTCATCTCCAATCTCATCGACAACCTCAAAGGAGCCAAGGTATTCACCAAGTTCAACCTTTGATGGAGGTACCACAATGTACATATTAAGGAAGGAGACCAATGGAAAGGTGCCTTCATTATCCATAAGGGACTCTTTGAACTGACTGTTATATTCTTCAGAATGAACAACTCCCCCTCCACCTTCCAATGGTTCATGAATGACTCCTTCTGAGACATGATTGCTGAAGGATAGCTCATCATCTATATGGACGACTTCCTCATCTTCTCCCCTAACAACACCTCCCATACCGAGCATACTAGACAAGTCTTTTAATGAATGGCAGAAGTCGATCTTTACCTCCACCTCAAGAAATGCAATTTTGTGACCCCAGAAGTTGAGTATCTAGGGATGATCATCAAACTGGGCACCTTCGCCATGGACCCAGTCAAGTTGGATGGCATTGCCTCTTAGCCCATCCCTTCCAAGATCAAAGATGTCTGGTTATTCCTAGGATTTGCCAACTTCTATTGAAGGTTCATTGACCACTATTCTGACATCGCCTGCCCCCTCATTGACCTAACCAAGAAAACTAAACCTTGGAAAAGGTCCTCTGCCTGCCAGACCTCCTTTGAATCCTTGAAAGCAGCTCGAAACCGGTCCTCCACCTCCCAGATCTTGCTGCTCCATTTGCTATCACCACTGACACCTCTCGAGACACTACTGGTACTATCCTCCTCCAAATGGACTCCAATGGAGATTAGTATCCCTACTCCTACCTCTCTCAGTTCTTCATCTTAGCGGAACAAAACTACAACATCTATGACAGGGAACTCCTTGCTGTCATTTGAGCTCTTAAAGTGTAGCATCATTACCTCTGGGGATCTCCCTTCCCAGTATGAGTCTTCACTGACCATAAAAACCTCACCTACTTTAGCCATGTCATCTTAACCGAAGACAAACCTGATGGCTTTTGAACATCACAGACTTCGACCTTCAGATCTCCCACATCCCTGGTCATCTCCTTGCTGGGCCTGACATCCTTTCTCAGCAACCGAATAAGCTTACCTCCCTCTCTGAGGTCGACAACAAGGATGTTATCCTCCTTCCCCCCTCCCTCTTCATCCAAGTCATTGATACCATCCTATCCTCTGCCATCGCTGCTGCCTGAGGAAATGACTCCCTTGCCTTCACCACTCTCCAAGCTCTTGATGGCACCATTCCCCCTGCCTTTAAATCCCACCTCAGTGATTGGCAATTCTGCCATGGTGTCCTCACCTATAAGGACAACATCTATATTCCTGATTCTCCTTTCCGATGTGACATTGTCACCCATTCCCATGACCACCCCTCTACTGGCCACCGTGGCTACCTAAAAACCCACCAACTCATCACCTCTGAATTCTGGTGGCCTGGCTTCACCCAGTTTATTTGGAAGTTCATCAAGGGTTGCTTGCTTTGCCAGCAGAACAAAGTGAACACCCATCCCACCGCCCCCCTCTCACCCCGATTAAGTCCTCCTCCTTCCGCCCATTTCAGCAGATCTTCTGTGACCTCATCACTGACCTCCTCTCCTCCTCTCCATTTAACTCTTTATTGGTTATGGTCGACTATGGGCTTACAAAGGGGGTAATTCTCTGCCCTACTAAGAAAATGGTAACCGCTGAAGGGATAGCATCCCTCTTTTTCCATAAAGTCTACAAACACTTCGGCCTATATGACAAGATTATCTCAGACTGAGGCCTTCAATTCACCTCCTCCTTTGCCAAAGAGCTCAGAAAGATGCTAGGCTATGATCTTTCCCTTTCCACTGCCTATCACCCTCAGACTGATGGTAAAACCAAATGGGTCAATCAGGAAGTGGAAACCTATCTGAGGATCTTTTGCAGAGAAAACCCTACCTCTTGGGCAGATCATATCGCCCATGCTAAATTCATGCATAACCACTGCCCTCACTCTGTCATCGGAAAGTCCCCCTTCTTCCTGATGATGGGGTTTGAACCCTGCCCTCTCCCAACTATTATTGCTAAGACCAACCTCCCTGCTATTGAAACTCAACTAAAGGAACTCTCTGCTGCTCAAGACGAGGCCTTAGCTGCCCATGAGCTGGCCCCACAAGTCATGAATTCTCGAAATTGTAGGAGATTCACCCCATTCTCCAAAGATGACAAAGTATGGCTTGAAGCCAAAACCTGAAATGTTCTCTTACCTCCCCTAAATTTGCCCCCAAATGAGAAGGACCCTTCATCATCATTTAGGTCCTATCACCCATCACCTACAGACTCTGCCTCTCCAAAACCTGGAGTATTCATAATATGTTTCACACTTCCCTCTTATTGCCCTATTGCAAAAACACTGTTCATGGACCCAATTTCCCTGCTCCACCTCTGGACCTTATAGAAGGCGAAGAGGAGTATAAGATACCATGGATTCTACACCATAAAGGCCCACAAAACAACTGTAGGTTTTTGATCCAATGGAAAGGATATACAGCTGAAGAAGATACCTGAATTCCAGAACAGAAATTGAAACATGCTAAGTCTGCCCTTCTCACCTATAAAAAAAACTCCACCCCTCTGTTTTCTCTCTTTAGTTCTCTTCATCTTCTCCCACTTCCTATAAACAAAATGTCTCCCCACGTACTTACCTACTTAGAAATGTCTTCCATCTCCTCCATCTCTTCCATCTCTCCTCCCACCCCATACCAATCCCTGTCTCCCATGCCTCCTTGCAAGACCCCCTCTCCTTCTTGTTACAGCAGCCTTATCCCTCCCACCAGCCCTCTTCAACAGGAGCCCAAAAGAGCTGAGGACTTCAACTTCAATGTTATGGAGGTTATGACCTTCAAATGCATCCCCTTCCCTCCGGGACATTGTTATAATTTGGGTTAACCCGAAGGTATTCCTATTCTTTTCTCCTTTTGTTGTTCTCTGTTTCTGTATTACACATCCCTTTCCTTTTATGTCCTCCTCTCTTTCACTACTACAAACACAGCATGGTCTGTGCATAATACGTTGACATATAAATACCCCTCATAGTATAATAGTATCCCTTAGCTAGTTCTGTGCAATCATAGCATTCTAGTTCCTTCTGCCTCTGCTTGTAAGCAAGATCCCCTCGAAATCATCCAAAGGCATTGCTATTTGCCTTCTATTTCAAACCCTTGGAATGTTTGATGTGACTCTTTGTGAGATCCTTGACATTGCCTTACAGCATATACCTTGTGAGTCCTGATAACATCCTATCATATGGGTATAGTCAAGAAGGCTGCCATTTGCAGCATGAGAGAATGCTCTCATATAACAGACATTGAACATCCCAAGAACCCCATCCACCTGTTGAAACAGTGACTTTCGGACTCTGTTTCACAGCCACCACTTCACTTCTAGACCATGCTATGTGTCTTCATAGACCATATCACATGATCTTTAATAAAACGTTCTAGATGTTTCTTGATAGAACATTCGAAGAACTTCTTCTTATCTTTTATTCTATTCTTATTGTCTTTCTGATTGGTTTAGATATGAGATATATATGCTATTCACTAGTTAAAGCATAGCCTTTACTACAAGTGACTGATACACTTACTAATGCTCCATAAGCTACTTACTAATGGTTCTATGGAATATTCTATACATATACAAGTACATATAGTATTATCAGTATATGTATAAGTGGTCTATTGCCACTCAGTAATCTTAAGCTGGTTATCTATCTTATCAAATTAGATTAAGCTTACTTATCCCTTAATATCTCAAAACTTACTTTCCTAGTAAGTCTTCTACTAGAGAAATACTTCCCATCACTCATATTTGGTTACCTTGGCCTTTGCCCCTTAGAAGGTTACAATTCTAAAGGTTATGAGCCCTGCCTTGATACTTTGACCTTATTGTCAATAATGTTATTAGCAATTAACCTTCGCTGCGATGTCTGGTCATCCTGGCATGCGTAATGAGCTTTGAGCCATTGAGTACCATCTTGCCAGAATGGAGTTGTCTTCTATTCCTCCTGTTTGGAAATGAACACCTAATTTCTGTCACAATCATGCTGACAAGTTTTGTCTCTTGCAGATGTCTTCTCAACCAATGCAAAAATATTACACTCCACCTGGTAGGTGCCAATCTCATAATACTTCTTTTGTTAACTCCCCTGCTATTCCTCCACTAACTTCTTCACTTCGACGTATTCCACATCAACCCTTTTGGCCTCCTTCACTGACCAATCACGCTGGCGCACATTCTTTCTTTTCCTCTGAGAGTGACTGCCCATTTAGACAGTTTCCTCATAGCAGAAGCAATGCTAGCCCTGTTATACCCTGGTACACTCATCTATCCAGATGACCTCTGGTTTCCTTCAAAGGTGCCGAGGACTGTGATTTGTTCCTCACCTGCCCTTGTTGCCACCTTTCAGGCCATTCCCAAGACACTTGCTGTGGTTGTAACTTCTTATTTCCAACCTTCATCTATACCAGTAAGGTTATCTGATCAAACAATTAGAGATCTACATGCAGTGCTTGGAGATTATATAACTGAATTCCCACACCTCCTATTGTGAGAAGTACCAGACAGCGGACCTCTGAACAGTCGTCCTCATCTTTGATTATCCTTGCTTGGCCTCCTCTTACAAAAGCCAAAGTTGCTAGAGCAGAGTTATCCATATTGAACACTGTTCTACCAGAAGTGATTGAAGATGTCATCAAAGTTACTGTCGAACCTCATCTGATATTACCGGTACCTGCCCTTAGCAATGCTGAGCCCTCAAATAGAGATCCCTCCTCTCAGTCTTCCTTCACTTGTCCCGTGATCTAGTCTTCCTTCACCAACACTACCAGCCTGTTAGACAGCTGATCTGAGCAGCTGGAGTCCAATGTCAGAAACTGTGTTGCATTGGTACAATGCATACATTACATACCTAGAGTCCAATATCAGAAATTAAAGAGAAGAGACATTGGACTCAAAGATACTTATAGAATGAGTACCTAACAACGATACATAACAATAGAGTGCCACAATGTGGCTGACAGAAACAACAAAGGCATAGTGTGACTGACAAGTGTGGAAGTGGGACTGACAAGATGGTAAGCAATCACTCCGTGCAACACAGCCTACTTACCTGGACCAAATCCAGACCTCACCTTCGAAAATGACCTCCAACCTCCACCTCACTCTCCCCATTCCCAAGGAAGTGCCAGCCCACCCATTCAACCTGTCAGTGATCCTTCAGGGCCTCTTCTCTACGATTTGGTTTGAAGGGAATACAGGATTGATGGAGTATGCTTCAGTATGACCCACCTTGGCTGAAATCCACTGCCACATCAGTGGCCCCTAGATCAAGGTTTCCTGGTCCCACTGGACCCTTGCCACTAGGAGATTGGAGAATTATATCGCAGTTTCAGTTTCATTCTTTCCTTCTGAGATCACTTCCATAGAAGAGGCCCCCTGGAAAGTTCCCGACACATTTGTCCTCTTCAGAGACACTCATGCCTATCTTGGAGAAACTGTCTTTAGCATAGTAGAGTCTGCTGGCTATGCCTTCTCCACTCCCTTCTATGATAGCCACATCCTTACCAAGTCCGTTATCTATCTTGGTGGATTTGAGGTCCTTTCCAATGCTGACCATCCATTTGGCACCCTTGAGTACAATGAATGCTATGTTCATCACAACACCAACTGGATATTTCCGAGGCCAACAGACTATATGTCATCGATACAGGAGTAGAATCAGGAATTTGATTTGATAAGAAAACAAAAGTTCTATTGGGACAATCCCTGAGAAATTATTCATAAAACTCTTCATTCTGACCCTTCTACTGTCGACTGGTACTTATTATCCCTTCATACTTTTTCTACAGATCCTGATCACAAGGTCAACTTAGAGGTTAACTCTGAGTCATTCATTTCTAACATTCTTTGTCATGACTTCTCAGGTATTGGAGAGCTCTCAGGCCTCCCTGGATATTCCAGAGGAGAAGTGGTTGCTCGCTTATGGCATCTTTGTTGGAAGCATACCATTACTGCAGGCGTGGCCATTGCCCCCTGTGAGTGGCATATACATAGGTAAAAGACAGCAATGCCTAGAGCAGCACCAGGACCATAAGTCCCCTTTCCTTTTTACTATGTATCGAAAGATGTACAATAGCCTATGAGAATTCTCTGTATCATATTTTTCCCACTCAAAATCATATTTTCCAAGTCCATCACCAGTTCAAGATGATGAATTCCCTCTGAAACTCAATCCATACTATTTCCCATTTCTGAACTTCAATATTTTCGAAGAAGTCTGTGCTTCTAATCCTATTTCTAATGGAGTAGTAATGGCATGACGTTTACGATATGGAGACACTTCCATTCCTAGTTACTATAATATATTCAATACCCCTGATCATTTCAGGGAGATTTCAAAGCAACAATGGATTGATCATTGGGAACTCAGGAAGAACTATAGGACACAGAGACGACAAGAGTGGCTACAAAGATGCTACAATTGTTGGACAGACTGTTCAAAAAGATATTGGAACCAAGTTGCATGAGACAAAGAAGAAGATTTACCTGGAGATTGGAAACTAATATCCCCTCTTAGGGATTATCTATTATAAGAGGCACAGGATGAAGAAGCATGATATTCTCCCACTCTTCTAAGATTCCATCACTCCTTACAAAGTTATCCGATGTTTCATCAGACTTAGACTGGGATTACCAAGTGTTTGAAGAACATACAGAGCTATGGGATCTTTTTATTGATGCTGACATATTTGCTTATTCCATTACTGAACCAATCTTATTTCTTTTCTAGATCTTGTTTCATCTTAACAGATATGGCTACCACTCTTCCCACAGATTTTCTTCCATCCAAAGAAACCCTTGCTTGAGTTCCTGTCCTCATTGGAGCTTCCAATTATCATGCTTGGTTGCTTGCTCTTCATGGTTCTCTTCAAATGTTAACCAGTTGGAGCTTGATTGAAGGTACCATGGTTGACCCTGTTGCCAGCAATAATGCTGAAAAAGTTGTGTGGCAGGCCATCAATATGAAGGTTCTTGGCTTCCTTTCTACCACACTGACTATTGAGCTACAAGCTCAGGTCATATGGAAACATGCAGACCCTGTCATTTCACTTGCTAAAACATTATGGGATTCAATGAAAGCCCTTTTTGGCAAGAAGGGTATTCCTAGACAGTTCATGCTGTTCCAAGATGTGCTACATACTAAAGTTAATTACTATAATGTCTCCACCAGACTTTCAACCATCTCTGCCTTGTTCACACAGCTTCAAGCTGTGGGCCTGACAATCCCAAAACAGTTACAGGCAATGATTCTTCTCTCACACCTTCCCTCCTCTTATGACAGAATGATTTCTAACATCATCCAAACCATTGAGACTGCCGATTTTACCATTGACAATATGCTCCTTCATATTGCCAATGAGACCAACACCATGTGCTTTGGACTTACGTCCAAGTTCCTGTCCAACTGACTTTCCACTGCTCCTACTCTAAAGCAGAGCTATCGAGGAATCCTTAAAAAAGGAGTGCTAATGCCAAAGTGCAGTTAGCGAGGGGTATGCAAGCCTATGGTGCTTGCCTATATCTCCACCTATCAGGTTTGACGACTGATGACTATGTGGCGACTATAGTAGACTTGAAGATAAATAGTAAACTCACTGAGGAAGCTGACCAGTTCCATTTACAGGAGGTAGCAGATGATGGTCAATGCCACAAAGCCCTTAGAAGATCAAGACTGGGGAGTCTTGGCTTTGCCAGGTGTTTATTATATATACTATTGATATATGAGCATGGACCATGCCTTAAGGGCAGGTCTTGCCTATATCTAGACTAGCTAGGGTTATGCGATAAATAAAGCTGTGAGGCAATAACGTGGTGTGGCAGAATGGAAGCCAGGGACCATGAGAAGAGAATGGAAGACCATACCATGCAGTACACACAAGGTGTGGCAGATCTATAGCTATCATGAACAATCAATTGAGATACAATCTATGAAGATACGAGATCCAATATCAGAGTGATAGAAGACTGATGGGATCACAGATCCACAAGCAGCTATAAAAGTGTCAATAGATACAAACAATAAAAAGGTCCACATGAGCGCTATACTGGGCGCTAACCATCGATGACTAAGCAGGAGTCATGTGACCTATAATACAGCAATGGTTAATAATACTTGATGTGTCAGTGATGAGGAATGTCCTATAGACAGATAGAGGAGACAAGAGAAGGGAGTTATGACACAGTTCATAACATACTCAGCCTGCTCCTCAGGCAAATTGCACTTCCACCCTTCACTGTGGCTCTGGTCCTCAAACCCCTTGGTCCAGACCTCAAGATCAAGCACAGGGTGCTTTCTCTGGCCAGCCTGGTCAGAAGTTTCAGAATGCAACTTCAGGCGGCTTCTGTGGCAGTCACGGATGTGGTTGTGGTGGTGCCACTAGGTGTGGTAAACACAATTCTGATAATTATTGGAACTGGCAGGATTGCAAGAAAGGAAAAGGACATGCAAATGTTGCTGTTGCTGATGTGCCATTCACTAATATGGTGACCATCGAGGAAGAACCTAGTATGGTTGATCTTGATCAGACCACTATTGACCATTTCACTTCCATAGAGATTTCCATTCCTATGGACGAGTTTCAGGATGAGTACATGGTTACTTACGAGGATGAAGAGGACACCAGTGAGTTGATAATTGCGGTTGCTAGTTGGTCCACAACCGAGGACAAGCAGATAGTTTCCTCTTCCTCTCAAGGTTTCTCAGATGCTGATCGTCTGAAGATGCATGGTTTCTCCATTGCACAATCTGCTAGTCTGTCCACCTTCTCTTTCTCCCCTTCTCTAAGGATCAATCCTTACAAGAGACAACAGGTGGATATACACTTGCATAATCACTGGCATAATCACAAAGGGAAGGAAAAGGAGGTCATTATTCATTATAATGGAGATACCAGACAGAACACAGATAGTACCTGGAAAGGGGGGTTGGATTCCAGAAATAGAGTCATGGACAGAGATTACATACCCAATCCAGACAATTATGGAGATTATGACTGTAGTTCATATAATAATGATGACTATGCTTTGTGGTACTATACTATTGTGAAACATGGGTCTAAAAAATCCTCCAACTTCTTACAGGATCATTGGCTGATTGATTCCAGTTATTCGGATCATCTTATGCCTTACTCCTTGGACTTTGCTGTCTTGGTGATTTCTGGAAGTATGCTTGTATTGCTAATGGTAACACTATCAAGATGATTGGTCCTGGGACTGTCCTTCTACATCCTCACATAGGTTCTGATCCTATTGTTCTTGACGGCATTTGGCATTCACCCAATGCCTCATGTCATCTTTATCAATGAATCAACTTGCATTGCAGGGTTACACTTTACAGATTGGTCAGATGACTGATATCTTTGACAAACAGGGTCACCTTGTGATCCAGGCTTCTGCCTCATTGCCTGGCAATATTCTCCATTGGTTCTGGTCAGATCTGATCATTCCATCTGGAGATGTCCACACCCTGTCAGATGTTTCTTCCATCTCCTTATGGCATGCTTATTTAGGTCATTCTTTGGATAATGCCTTACAACACCTTACCTCTGCTACTTCTGGCATTCCTACTCTATCCTTTTCTGGCCCTTCCCTTCCTTGTTACAGTTGCTTGCTTGGCAAGTCCCATAAATGAACCCTTGGTCCTTCTGAAAAATGTGCTACTCAGGTCCTTGCCCTTGTACAGATGGATCTTGCTGAGTTGCCTACTGAGTTGTATTCACACACTCACTGGGTTTTAACTTTTATTGATGATTGTTCTGCTTTTGCCTTCCTTGCCTTTTTGTGCCAGAAAAGTAACACTGCTTCGCATTTCTATGATTTGGTTCTGAATGCTGAGAATGTTACTGGTCTCTCTCTTATCTCCAGGGGGAATATCTTGGCCAAGAGCTGTTACAGTTCTCCTTATCCAAAGGTATCTCACACCAGTATTCAGTTCCGCACTTACCCCAGCAAAATGGAAGAGTAGAATGGTTCAATAGAACCCTTATGGAAAAGGCTCAGTCAATCTGCTTAGCCGTATGTCTGCCACCTTCTTGTTGGCAAGATGCAGCAGAAATGGCATCACATCTCTATAATTGTCAACCAATGAAATGCCACAAGTGGAAAACCCCCTGTGAGATATTCTTGGGAACCATACTGGATTTATCTTATTTTCAAGTCTTTGGATGTAAGGCTT
>JBBPLX010000939.1:0-13208 GCA_038090015.1 Leccinellum albellum
TGACACCATCCGCATTGCCATCCTCCGACGCATTACACAGTGCACAACTCACCCACTGTAATTTCCACAGCAGATTGGTAAATGAATGGACATGGCATCATCAGCATGAGTGTATCACCATACTCTGACATATTCCACAATATGCAACTCACTTCCTATTATTTACAGAGTACAATTGAGAATGAATGAATATGGCATCATTAGAATTACCACACTTTGGCATATTCCATATTCCATAACTCACCCACTATCATTTCCACAGCAAAATGGTAAATAAATGGACATGGCATCATCAGCATCACCACTCTCTGGCATATTCCACAATGTACAACTCACCCACTTATTTCCAGAAGCAGAATGAAAAATGAATGGACATGACACCATTAGCATCACCATACTCTTGCACATTCCACAGTGCACAACTCACCCACTGTTATTTTCAGAATAGAATAGAGAATCAATGTGCATAGCATTATCAGCATCACCACACTCTGGTACATTCCATAATGCACAACTCACATCCTGTCATTTCCACAGCAGAATGGTAAGGGAATTAACATAGTATCATCAGCATCACCACACTCTAGCACATTCCATAATGCACAGCTCACCCACTGTCATTTCCAGAATATAACAGTAATAGACATGGCATCATTAGCATCACACTGTCACACATTCCATAGTGCACAACTCACATCCTGTCATTTTCACAATGAAATGGTAAACAGATGGACATGACATTATTAGTTTCACCACATTCTGGCATATTTTATAATGCACAACTCACTTTCTGTCATTTCCAGAGCACAATGGAGAATGAATGGACATGCCATGCCACATCATCAGCATCACTACTCTTTAGATTCCATAATGCACAACTCACATCCTATCATTTCCACAGCAGAATCATGGAGAATAAATAAATATGACATCATCAGCATTACCACCCTCTTACATATTCCACAATACCAACATACTTCCTGTCATTTCCAGAGCATAATGGAGAATGAATAGACATGGCATCATCAGCATCACTACTCTCTGGCATATTCTACAATGCACAACTCACATCCTGTCATTTCCCAAGCAGAATGGAGAATGAATGGACATGACATCATCATCAGAATCACCACACTCTGGCCATTACATAATGCACAACTCACATTCTGTCATTTCCACAGCAGAATAGAGGATGGATGAATAAGGCATCATCAACATCACCACTCTCTGGCACATCTCTGAGTCACAATGCACAACTCACATCCTGTCATTTCCACAGTGGAATGGAGAACCAATGGATATGGAATCATTAGCATCACAACTCTTTGGTACATTCCACAATGCATAACTCACTTTCTGTCATTTTTAGAGCAGAATGAAGAATGAATGGACATGACATCAGCATCAGCACTCTCTGGCACATTCCACAATGCACAACTCACCCTCTATCATTTCCAGAGAAAAATAGAGAATGAATGGACATGGCATTATTAGCATCATCACTCTCTGGTATATCCTACCTTGAATGCATAAGTCTCTCCTCCCTATTACTTCCAGAGTAGAATAAAGTTGCACACATTAAATTATTTTTTACATTTTTGCATGAATAACAACTTACTTGATATGATTAGTGGCATGAGAATGATTACCAGGATATACTGTATTTTTATGTAGGAGATAATTCATGTGAAAGACATCTCACCCAAAAGTGTGGAAACCATCTTGCCAATTTTTCAGGCCTGATGATGTCCATGTTGTGTAGAGGAATTGCAGATTGGTTCAGCTTATCTATATCAGTTACAACTCTTTTTTAAATTTTAATGATATGGCATTAACCTCTGCAGAATATTCAACTTTTAGTACTTACTCTTGAAGTGCATATTTTATACACAGTGCTATATTTGTTTCTTGGGCAGTAACAAACAGCATTTGCAAAGCCCCCTCATTTAGAGCTCCTGCTGTAGTTTGCAGCAGAATGTTGCATCCCTCATTTGACTTATGCATCCCTAGTATAAATTTCATGAGTTGCTAGTGAATGATCATTTATCAGACAACATGATAATACCTCCAATCTTCACACTATATTTTGGTGCATGTTTCAGTTGGGAGAGACGACCCCATATATTAGCTATAGCATCATCAAAAAATCCATCCATCATAAGCTCGTGTGCCTTTGCTATCTTCTCTTCTCCCAGTAGCTTTCGATTGGCATGGGATAGACTGCGCATGGCTACAGGCAGTAATGCATCAAACTTAGTGAACAACACGATAACAGGTACTGGACAGATTGTGAGCTTAACAAAACCTTGCCATAATGAACTCACTGTTTCCTGCATCACACTCATCAAAAAACATTTCCTCAGAGCATTGGATTGCTCGATCCAATTTATCCAATGGGATACAGTACCTAGACAGAGCAAAAGCTAGTCAATAACTACATTCTGCACTGATCAAGCTGTTACCAGATGGCATGAATCCGTTTCTTGAGATATGTTTTGTTTGCACGATCAGCGATGAACTCCTTCAGTCGATTGAATTCATCTTCGGAGCCAGCTTCGAAGCCCTGCGAGTCATGGAAGACGAATTTATCGTTGCTCTGGAAAATCAATTCATTCTCGACCTCGTGCATTCCGCGCTAGCGTGCATTAGTAAAGATGCGCATCACATCCGAATCCAGCATGGAGCGATACTCACCTCCGTGGATCCCTCGACTTGGGCCAGATCGATCTAGTCATACGGTTTGGTAAACCAGTCATCGATATGTATCAAACCAGGCACGCACCTTGTTGCCTTTGCCATCATAAATCTCCGGGTTTTCGGTAGTGCGACAGATCGCGCGGAGAATAGTCGTCTTGCCAGAGTTCGCCCGTCCAATAATAAGGATCCTGAAGCGGCCAAATTTCTCTTGGATGTTCTCGAAATCCAAGTCGCCAGTCTGGTTTGTCTCCATATCTGGATTCCAAGCGTGAGCGTATTGTCGAAGAAACAGTGGAAGGTAGAGTTGAAGCAGTAGTCACGGCGAGGAAGAAAGTGCAAGAAGCGTACACTGATCGATCCCCATCTACTTCCGACATCCGGTCCCGGATTCGGAGCCGCTCTTAGTCTGATGTGTTCCTAACTACTTAGTCTGGTGACCACTGACCAGATCAAGGCTTCATAGGGAAAGTGGAATGATACTATTTCCCTCGACGACATTCACAATCGAAGCATGTCCACCAGCGAATGTGAAGTCTGAGTTTTGTTGTTTTCTTTTCTCTTACATAACTTGAATCGTGGACGAGGACCTTTGCCACCGCCACTGGCACCCAACACTCTGAATCGGGAATATCCTACGAGCGCTATTACGACTCCCTGGTTATACTTCAGCAGAAGTTGTTGTTGGAACTGCGCCGTCACTCACTGGTCCTTTTGTGCTTACTATGATGACGTCCGCTTGTATAACCTCAAGCTCATTATATGATTCAGATGAAGTTCTAAGGCTGTTCTACTCGCGGAACTGAAATTCGGATTCGCGTTTGCTCTCTATGGGCTTCTAGTACCACGGATAGATGGCGTGCGTCTCGGTGATGGCTCTGTACTATCATGTCTGTCATCTCTCAACTTTTGTTCCATCTCGCAGTTCCGTGCTTTCAACTTCGGTATCAAATGCAGGGACTGTGACGGCGATGGTGTGGGCGTATGTTGCATACATCTCGTTGTCATCACTCGTTCTTTGACCCTTTCCAGTGGGGCCGTAGGGTTATGTTTCATTCTGTGTATCGGGATGTCAATGGCAGAGCTCGCGCCATCGGGACCTACATCAGGTGGGGTGTGCCCCCCCACATCATTCGAAAGAGCTATGAACTTTGTTTCACAGCTGTACTATACGACGTACACTTTATTGTCCCCATGGTATTGCAACATTTTTTGCCAAGTTGTTTCTGGCGATTGAATATTGAGGGACCAACTCCAGATGCGGATACAATCGGTATGGTCACTGGAATAGGTATGTAAGACAATATTTCATATTGCCTTTGAAGCCGTCATGGACGGATTTAATTGGTGATCTATCAACTTTCGATCAACTGTGCTTGTGCTCTTCAGATCGCTGCCGCGGCTGAAATAGGTTCTGGTGGGCGGTTGATTCTCATAAAAGATCAATTCCAGTAAGTATCTTCACCACCATCGGTTGATATTTGCCATGACTGACAATGTAACAGTGGGATCTTCTCCGTACTCATCCTCAGCGAAGCCATTATTTGCAGTTTCGGGACCAAGTTGCCTGCGAGGCTCCAGATGATATACGTATCTGCCAACTTGAACATAGTGTGAGTTGGGGGTTTTACACCTTTATGGCGATGTACTGAATGGAGGATAGGCTTTGTTTAATGGCCATTATCGCTCTGCCGATCGCAACACCCGGGAAAGAATACGACCTCATACGTGTTTGGGAATTTCACGAATTGTGAGCACCCGATTTAATATTCCGAAGTTTTATATTCAATTAATGGTCTCCAGATGCGTCCAGACAGTCTTGCGTTCATTATCGGTTTACTGCCGCCTCTGTGGACAATCTGTGAGCTCGGTCCTATGCTTAATCGGTCCATTTGATCTCTATCATCGTTGCTTCCTAGGTGGTTATGACTCAGTAATCCATATTAGTAGTGAGGAGTCACACAACCCTGCGGTATGCCCAACTCTTCTCTCTGCTTACCAGAGCGCTCGAAATTCACGGATTCACAGAAAGTATTATAAAATCCCTGGTGAAATATTTTTTGACATGCTCAAAATGTTGGAAATCCTGATGGCGGCAATGATGGCCTGTCACCCAACTCTCACGAATGTCGAACACGCCACGGGAAAGGCTAACAAACTGTAGTAACTGATAGCCGATCAAGACGACCATTTGCCATAACATGTTACCAAAATCACACTTTGCAGTCGTCCTCCTCAACGTTAACATCCTCCACTGATCACCACCAGCAAGATGCGACTGAGTACTAAGATTGATATTCTCGATACTTTGTTTGGTTTTTCTATTCAAGTTGACTTTGTCACATGGAATTAGCTTCTCATCGTGCGTTCCTCTGTACGAGAACAAAAACGTTTCGTGTTCCTTGTCATAGTACCACGGCGCTCCGACATCATATACATATATTAGTATCACATTCTACACGATCGCGGGACGCTTCACCAACGAATTCGGGTCCTTCGGATTCACTTTTTCCCATCTTTCGAGCCATTAGTGAACGATATGTGACCCAGTGGACGATGACGTACTCAATGAACACCATCTGTAATTTGTCTTGATAGATTTCTGGATATTTGTCTTCGATAATCTTCATGATCAAGTTGGACACGACCTGCGATGGACAATTCAATTCTTTCTAGTGTAATACGTGCCCACCTTTCCAATCTCACCTCGTACCCATCCTTATTCAAGTGTAAGCCATCTGAAAGGTGATGCGCTAAAGCCTGCTCATTGTGCCCAGCAGCATCCCACATCGCGGTCCATACATCCGCTACAGGCACTTTTACCTGCTCCCCAACTTCCTTCACTGCTATCGCATACAGTTGTGTCTCCGCAAAACTGCGCTCCTCAGCCCACTGATAAGTGTTCACCGGCGGGGGTGTAATCAGAATGATCCGGGTATCGGGCGAATAGTACGCCGACGTTGGGGATTTCACCATATCCACAAGGCGGACCAAGTTAGTCTTGAACCTGTCCAGCGGGACGTGTTCGGGGTGTTCAGGTGGCACAGCTGCATCGTTGGCGCCAAACCAGATGGTCAATAGCTGTACCTTGGGTGCGCTTTTCTGCTCATTTCGTTTAGCCAGAATCTATAGAATGGCCGTATCATATCGATCGCATGTGCTCGACCTACAATTGAATTACCTGTTCAAAGACTGGAATCGCCCAGTCAGTTTGATACCCGCTGAGACCTCGATTGATCACGTCTAGCTTGCCAACATAGGCGGCTAGATGTCTTCAGCGACTGGTTTATGTGTAGAACATAGTAAACATACACGACAATCGTTGGGCTATTCCTTCCGGCTGCCACGAGAGTTCGGTGAGGGAGTCTCCAAAAAGCAAGATGACATCTTGTGTAAGATCCAGCGCCATGTCTATGTTTATCTGCGTGGGAGATTGTTGAAAGTACTTGAGGAAACAAAACAGTACCAATGAGAAGTATCTGCACAAGACGATGTTTATCTGATGCTCTTTTATACTTGCGATTTCAGCCAAAGATAAACCAAGACCTTAAGTTCAGCCTGGAAAGGGTGCTTAGTGCTCTAGTTCTCACTAGATGGTTAGTGAATCCTGATCAAGCCTTGCCTGAGGGTGATGATGCCGATCGATCGAGTTTGTTGCCCGAGGTTTGTTTGAACGATTTCAACATTACCTTGCTTGACGAAGGATTCTCCCGCACCTAAAATCCCGTGGGAAAGTACATCACCTAACTCACCGGACACAATCGGGCGATGCGTCCCCGTCTCACAACGCAGTGGGCAATCTTTAGATCAAAGGGAAGGTAGTCGACATGCGAAACTGACGAACATCACGTGAAATGACCAGGTTGTGACAGAAAACAGAATATGTAATTTTGGTTAACAACATTTTTACTGAGATGAGATTCAAAATACTTACAAAGGAAAATATGCTGGCTGGACAAAATAGATTATGTAACAAAAAGATGACGCGCATAAATAATAATGATTTAGAGTTAAGTGACGACCGCCACCAAAGCCAAGCGGAAAAGTATGGTGCGAGCAACTCATACTGTTCCAAGTTGCAGATAACAGTCTTCCGAGCGCCCCTAAACTCCAGTTTATATAAACTGCAGCAGGCGCGCGATGAGGACGACACTCTGCATCGGTCGCTTCGATTCCTGGACACCCGCACCAGCGAACATCGATTGATGGTCGCCAATGTCTGCATGTACCTCAGTGACTTGTTGTTTGAAGGCCTTCCGAAACATGTCTCACGCTATGAAGTATGTAAACCGAAACTGTCGACTCAGCCGCATTAGCTTAAGCCAGCCTGAGCCACATTCCACTTCTTAATCCCGTCTCTCCTCATAGATTTCCGGTAAAATCTGCCATCAGACCGGAAGAGGAACGTTGACCCATATGACTACGCCCTCTACGAAACGCACTGTGGCTTTCAGTTGCATCTGTCCTCGGGTGGCTAGGACGGCGACGACTACAACGATAACAATAGCAGCATTCCCATTCCTGAGACACCGATGAAGAAACGCTGCATTGGCGACGCTCTCCATTGTCTACCAATTGTATGAGGAGGTGGAGCAGTCCCCCGACAAGCGCACCCGTCCGTCAGCAGCTTCCACGACTGCGGTCCTGCCGCCTTCAAGAGAGGGCAGCGACCAGCCGCTGACCGTCATCGTCTATAAATATGTGTTTTTTCAACTGTATGTGGTATATGTACATTGAGTGTGTGTGGTGTTGCGTTGCGGATAACATGATTGTGATATAGCTAAACCCCTACACCGGCGGCATAATAATGTAGTAAATATCCATGTTCACCCGGGCCCATATCATGCTCAACCGCCCCTCGACACTCACTCTGCAACGATCAGGCCCAACATCTTCTCTACCTCTGTCATCGTTGGCCTTAGCGGCGGTATCGCATTCCAACACCGGTCCAGCGCGCCCCAAAACGCCTCCTCCTGCAGCTCTGTGAACCGCATGTCCGGTATAGGCGGCGCTCCACAACATGGCCGGACACCGCGCAAAATGTCGATCGTCACTGCGCGGTCGTTGCGACGGTGTGCATATGGCAGTTCGTTCGTGGCCACCTGGCGAAGTATTTTAAAAAAACGAGGAGGGGCAATGAAATAGAGATACACACTTCGAGACAGACACACGCAAACGAAAACACGTCGCTCTCGCGCGTGACGGGACAGGGCATTCCATCGTCTTCAACGAGCGAGAGGATCAGTTCGGGTGCCATCCAGCGCGTCGATCCGGCTAGCAAGGACGTCTCGAGCTGTTGAGCAGCACGCAACGTACTGTCCGTGATCGAGAGCTCTTCGACGACCGTCGACAGCCCAAAGTCGGAAATCAGGGCGTGTCCCTCATCACTGATAAGGATGTTGGTCTATAGATATACATCTCAATTCAATTTAGGGATACACAAGTAAGGGGAGAACGTACGCCTTTGAGATCCCCATGGACTACGACGGGCTTCATGTGGTGGAGGTAGCGCAAGCCGGATGTGATCTGCCGCAGCTACAAGGTGTGACGAGGCAGTCTATGAATACGATGCTTCTTCCTTTTTTTTTGTCGCCGCTTACCAACGCTAATCGATCTGCGCGAACGTCCTCCCGCTGAATGTACTGCATGATCGTGCCATTGTTGCACCACGGAGATACCATTGCGATGGAGTGTAACGATTGAACAACGCCAAAAAGTGGACAGATGTTCACATGTTGTAGACGATGCCAGGCAGCAATCTCCGCTTTCAACCTCTGATGACCCGTCAGTAAAGCAAAGGAACAACACATCATCGATCCGCGCACCTTCAACAGCTTGTCGCGCACGTCGCCCGCCACGCTTTGATACTGACGCAGAAACTTGAGTGCCACCTGACACAAACCAGTTCAGTGCAAATTCCATTTCGCAATTCGAAGAGGACGACGTCGATGCCCGACGCCACACACGCACCATCTTCGACTGCCCCACCGCATTCGTCCAAACCCCCTTCCACACGTCCGAGAACCCACCATGACAGACTGGGTCTTGTCCGACCTTGGACACCTCATCCGTCAGATTGACGAGCAGCACGTTGCCCTTAATGAGCAGCGTCTTGGTGACCTGTTCCAGCGTCGCCTTGTGCCGCGCGCGTTGCTTCAGTCGCGCATAGTCGACGTGTTCAGAGATCCAACGGCATTCGTCGTAGTTTGCAAGCGCTTGGACGAGCGAAGGGAGGGAAGAGAAGTAAAGGTGAGTAGGGTTGCGCTGCAGAAGGGAGGCATTGCGCAGGTGAACATCCGACCGTGACTCGATGCCAACATCGATCCAAACCGCGCCATCACCGTGATCGTGCCCGGGGCGATCAATATAGGCAGTGGCATTGGTTCTGGAGCTTTGAACTGGAGACACTGGCGCACCGTAATCTTGATCTTGATCCTGAACACCAAGTAGGTACAATGCCAGCCTCGGCATCACTGGAAACAGGAGATGTGCCGAGGACCTATAATGAAAGGCAAGTCAGATGGTATAGTAAAGGAAAAAGCCAATTGTGACACCCACGGGTCCCTCCCAAAGTCCCCGTCCAACGAGGCGAAACACGTATCAGGGAGCACGAATTGTTGTTCCTCAGACGCAACCCCGAAACAGATCTCCGCGTCTAAAAATCGCCAACAATCGAACTCCTCAAATTGATAGTGTGTCCGTCCTCGATCGCGACCAGGATCTCTGACATGATCCAGGAATGCATGAAAGATCCCCAAGATAGCTCGCCGCCGAACCCGACGCCAGGTGTGCTGCCCCTTGACACCTCTTGACAACCGACTGACGGTCTCCCTGTACGCCTCACCATTGCGATACCGCAGGAACACGAAATACCGGAGCATCTTCTCCCGGTCGCGTTTCGACATGGATATCTCGAACCGCCTCGGCGCGGCACAGCACCCCGATCCAGACCCAGGCTGCGAACCCAACCCCAACCCCGACCCCGACCCCGACCCCGCGCCCGCATCCACATCCCCGTCCGATTCTGATTCTGGATCGGCGCACTGAGCATATGTACGGGAGCGAATCTGTACGACAAGCTCTGCAAGGATCCGCTCGACCTCGTTCTCAAGGCGTACAAACGCATGTTCAGCGGTGTGCAGCGCCGCGCGACACCCCTCGTCGAGCACGTCCACATCTTCTGTGGAGTACGAGTCGGCACCGGACGAAGGCTCGGAGGTACATGCAGCAGCGCCGGAGAGGTCGTCAAAGACTGCGCGCGTTTGCTCGGGGATGCGCCGCGTCTCGGAGAGGACGTTGTGGAAGACGTCGTACATATGCACGCGATGGTCATCGAGCGTGCGTTTGTGGGGGTCTCTGGAGAAAAATGAAAGAAATGTGTACGTGTGAGTGGTTAGATTTGGCAAGGATAGGGTTAGGCTGAGGAGGAAACGCACGCGTCTGAGAGCCAGAAACGCCAAAAGAATTGAGGGATATATGGTTCGATCTCGTGGGAGTCCGAGTCGGGGACCATGGCCAATGTCTCGCACAGCAAGTTGGGTGCTACTAACTGCTGCTCGATTTATGATCAAACGTCCTTGATAGTGAAAGACTTGAAACCTAAGTAGTCTTCAGTCAAGACCAATCGTGAGCCTACTGGTAATAGGGGGAAACCAGCCCCACTGGCTAGCTGAGGTCCCAGTGGGTGGTAGAGAATGACAGGTTAGTAGCTGAGAACGCATGAGGTATACATTTACCTAAAATCCCAGGAACCTCGTGTTTCATAGCCTCTATGGGGCGCCACTTATGATTATCCATGATGTCATCGCCCACAACTTCTAGTTCCGAATTTGTTCCGAGGATTATGCCTATCACACAAGTGAAGTAGCAAGTGGGTAACTATTCAATCATTAATACTGAGCTCCAATGGTTCGGATGTCTACCACAACTGTGGGATAGTGGTAATCAATACGACATGGTAAACTAAGGTAGCTAGTAAGCTAACTGAAGATCCAAAGGATTCCATTTGCATGACCCACGAAACGCGGCCGTCGGACAGGTGAACGAAGTGTGGTAACTCATCATATATAACCCTAGCACCGGAGGAATGAACATGAGACGGTCATTGGTCTCCACTCAAGTCCTTTTGCCTCGGAGTCCGGACCACCGGGTTCACCCTGAAAATAAGCGAACTCAAACTATGTTCCCCGTTGGATGAATGTGCAGGGTATAATCCACTGGAAGAGATAACAGATATTTCCCCAACAGTGCAGGGTCCACCAGTGAGCGGAGCGTTCCGGGATGTCACAGAATGGCTATGCCTTGCCCTTCCCCCACGTTTCACCCGCTGCGCCCGTCGAGTGACGTTTGTGGTTCCGTGGCATGTAGCGCTCCCGGATTGAAGTGTCGGTGTAGGATATTACCATTCAACTAGGCTTTGACTGTGGCAGGATATTAAGTATGTAATAGACGCCCCATAGAGTGCACGCCACTGACTCACTGAACTTGTCGGTGGGCTTGACCACATTACTAGAAAGATGACGGAATTGTCGATACTTGCGCATAGTTCAAGTATGTGATTCCTACTTCTTATTAGCATGACGTTGCGAGTTCAACGGCCAGGATCCCGTCTGTGGTAGTCGCCTCCAACGAGATCGCATATGATAGTCGCCAAAGAGTACATGATAGCATTGTCCATATTTGTGGATAGTCGTTGCAATTACCGATCAATAACCTTTCTTCCCGTCAGTCAACAAAGTGTCTAGTCGCTCCACGTCAACCGGGCGAGCATCCGTAAAGACCACTAAAAAGGGTGTAGCACACGTGATGTTACTGGTTTCAGGCAGAACAAAACAGAGGGTGTACGCATCCGGGGCCCTAGTAGTAATGGCAAAGATAAAGCGATTTGAAGTTCAAATATTTGAACGCCAATCGTCAGCACCTTCAGGTAGCCAGTGATAAGAAGCAGAGAGGACTTTTAGGAGGCTGGAGCTGGAATTTGGGTGACCCGGGGGCCTTCAAGATAGATCCAAGTCGCTAATTGATTGGGAAATCCATGGTGACTGGGAACCAAGCCTCGTGTTTCCAGCACTAACGTCAGGATTAGCACTACAGCAACGCGTCCACAGCGAAAACGACGACGAACGAACTCCGATTGAGAGTGAGACTCATTCACGCTGGCTATCTGGTCGTAGTAGTGAAGGCCCACTGAACAACCGCCTACCCTGTATCTGGTATGGAGACGTAACAAGGCTGCTCCGGGTTGGTAAGTAGTAGCGATCGATGTGAAAACAGAACTGAGGAATGTAAGTAATTGTTCGGACCCCGGGCGGAGATGGTTGCGAAGCACTTCAGACGTACCACTAGTACTTATGAAGTAACAGAGAAGGGTAACTCCGGATACACTCACGCGAGCTGCAAGATCTCCATCAAAGATGGCACGACAACACACATATCACATATATATACCAGAACTAAAGGGACATACGTATATACAGTAACTATGCGAGTTCCCATCCAGAGAATATTCGCGCGGTAGAGCCAGAATATAAAAAGGGTAGTACAAAGGACGGTGCTCCAACAACTATAACTTACGGACTATGAAATATAGTAATCATCGACAAAAGAGAGTGCGTCCGTGCTGCGTGAAAAAAAATAGCAATCGCTGGCAACGATTGCAACAGACAGTCGAGAGGGAATCCAGTCCATGCAACCACCCTACGCTCGATAACTCGGAGGCGGAGGACTCGACGCCCTCGCCGAGCCACCTTGGAAGCTATGATGGGGCGAGGCAAAGGCATAGTCTGCAGTAGTCGAACGTGCCAGCGTCGGGTCGCTAGGAAGGACCACCGTCTCTGAACTTGAGTTTTCAAACGGATTCCGCAATGGCTCTACAGGCTCGGATTCCGAAACGGAATGCATCGGGTATGCCGGCCCGTCCGCTGCATTCGTCTGCTGCGCCCACCGAACGGTGTCTGCAGTTCCTTCGCGGAGTGGGCTAGCGCCTGGAATGCTCCCTGTTTGAGAAGGCGCGACAAGTGCGGGGTTAAACGAGATGTCAGCTCTGCGTGGCTGTGGAGCGACGACGCGTGGATCTGTTGCATAGCCCACAGCATGACCTTCGCTGTCCCACTGTTGGTAAGATATGTTGTAAGGAGCGTCCGATTGTGAGAATGGGTTCAAGAGGTTGGTATCTGATGGGTTGGGGTTGAATACGGTATCCTCTGCTGATCCATTTATTCCACCGTTTTGGTACAGGACGTCTGCGTTCAACTTGGCTTGACTGGCGGGAAATTCAAGAACAGTTCATCAGAGGAGGATACTGACTCACCGAGCTTTTTGACGGTCGCGGATAACGGCGGGCTTAACCCTATTGACTTCTCTTCGAATATACCACATGGCTGCCACTGTCACTGCTATGGTGATGCCAGTGATGCAATAACTGACGAGTTTGTTCTTGGTGTTTGAACCCCCTACTCCAGATCAGTATGACACTACGAGTTTAATAGTTGACGTACCATTGGCGTCGCTTTCCA
>JBBPLX010000940.1:0-13207 GCA_038090015.1 Leccinellum albellum
CAAGAGGTTGCAAAACCAAGGCAAGGTACGGTTTTCTTTCGCCACTCATTTCCGGCTCTCGTCCTTAGCTATGCGCTCGCACGTCAGCCTGTCCGATACAACGTTGACGCGTGGGACGAAATGATGATGGATCGAGACAGACGACTGACCGGGCACCTCCGCGGACAGAAGGTGCGTGCGCTCATAGCCCGGGTTTTCGTGGATAGTCAGACTGACAACGCGCGTTTCGTTTTACAGTCGGAACCCACGCCTCCGGAGGGTTTCGACACCAGCAGTGCTTGGTATACACAGCAGACTTCGTAAACTCTGATCACCCAATATCATATACCGCTTAGACCCCCCACGTGAACCAATGAACTCAATCAGCCACCTTGTGGGCTCTTCGTTCTTGTTTGCGGTCTTATGAATGCTTCCTGGCAAGCCCCGGTTGTGCGTTTCACCCTGAACAATGAGAACGCGCCCTTTCCGAAACCAGGTCCTATTCCTCGTCTCACAAACGCCGATGGAATGATGGAGGTGGGAATCGTGGTTTTCATGCCTGGGTTGTGTCCCCCCATTCATGAATCCGGTCCACCCTAAGGATGTGCATGATGCAGGTAGACTCACTTGTCGAACCCGACGGCTCTCCCCAATCATGCTTGATTGGGCAAGCTCCGAATGTGCTCCCACATGGGCAATCACTATCATCCAAGAGTCGGCATGCTGGTCCTGAATATATTGTCGGGAGGCTAGCGACACTGAGCAGAAACCTCAATAGGTGCCGCAGAGCGCCTGCTCGTGTCTTTCGTGTCAATCATTGAGCATCTGGCAAACGTCATGAATGAATTACGGTAAATGCCAGTGATCACGAGAAATCCTTGCTACTGGTACTGCTACCACATACTTGTTTTAGTTGTCGAGAAGGATTAACTGAGGTCACATACGTATGCATAAATGTTCGAATTGTATCTTGTAATTTACAGACAATATTGTGCTACTACATCTACATGCATATCTCACATATTCCTGGGTCTCCGCTCTTGCCCTATTTCCAGTTTTGAAACCCCTACACTCTTTGAATCGTCTGAAAGGTAAATATCCAATCCACCCCACTGTATCCATCCATATCACCCAAACAGCATGCTCGCGGCAACGTCGACGTTCCCCCCAGCTGCGGTTAGCAATTGGATCGCCTGCTCTCTCGACGCGCCGAGACCAACGAGCGCCTGCACCGAGCTCTCGGGGTAACTTCCAGCGACGGGAGGCGGCCCTCCAGCCGACGGCGCACTACCGCCCAGGGTATATCCACCTCCAGGAAACCTCGACGGTCCTGTACCGGCAGGACCGGCCAACGAGGGCGTTCCCCCTCTGGCAGATGATGACGACGATGACGGACCGGCGGCAGGCTGGGGAGTGGGGAGAGATCCGTCCGCCTCGACACCCGCTTCCAGTATGCGCGCCTTCTCAGGGAGCTGGTGTTCGGCCAGGAACGCGACTTCGCGCTCTTGGATGCGGAGCACGCCCTTCTGGAGATCTATGCAGGCCTGGTGGGCCTTGAGCATATCGAGTCCGAGAAGGAGGTCGACGTCCCGTCCCTGATTATGGTGTACGTCAGTCACACATGGACGCGACGAACGAGGGAGAAATTAGAGCACCTCCATGACAGTGAACGAGCATGGTAAGTGAAGGTCCGCCAGTTTGAGTTGTGCGCTGTGTACTCTTCCGAGGATGTTGGCAGTCCCCACGCCTCTGGCAATACCAGCGAATCGTTTGTCTACAAGGCGCATGATCCTTCGTGTTGCGTATGAGCCCTACAGCTAGCAACCAGGTATGTAATCATGGACCTACCCACAAGCTTCAGCACATTCTGGACTCACTAAAAACGAAACGGCCGGTCAGGCGAAGGAAACGATGATCGACGGCTTTGATCGACTTACTGATCGTGCTTTGTGCACCACTGTCCACGAAAGCTTTAACGGGATGTGAGTTCACCTCGACCGGGACACTAAATGGAACAAGATGTCCTTCACGTTAGCGACCCTCCTCCACTCCGCTAACACCGCATCGACTCACTAGAGCATGGTCACCCTCCCAAATGCCTCTGGACTATACTCGAGCGCGTGCTCCATGTTCTCCATGATGGCCTCTTGCCTGATGGCTTCTTCAATCCTGGCTTGCGCCTCGATGTCGAACGGGTCGGCGTTGAGGGCCTGGATCGCGCGCATCCGCTCGAACTCGGCCTGACGTGCTCGTTCTTGCTGCTGCTTAAAGAGCTCCGCAAAGCGCGCGGGCGATTGGAGGGCCTCGACTAGTTCGGGATACGTCTGTGTGATATGGCAGGATTAGTACACCGGGACAGGATTGGGAGGAACGGGGAAGGGAACGGACTTGTTGGAATTGGCGCAGCAGCTCTGGGTTGCCGAGTATCTGTAGCCGTGCCATCTCTGCGTCTTGCGACGCCTCCCTACTAGGAGGGATAAGATACCACGCGCATGCACGCCAATAGGGTAAGGAAAACCTACCTCCCTCCAGAAAGTGCAGTCCTACGCCTGAGCAGCAACATAGAGTTGTCAGATACACCGAGGTCCTTCATCGTCACCATTGGCTGGCTGAGCTCGCGCCCATCGAGCGTGATAAACTGTTCGGATACGAGAATTCCGGACTAGTATGTGTGTGTCACATATGAGTGTAGGAGGACTAGGAAAGGGATATGAGCAGAGTGCTCACCTCGGCCTCGAGCAGTGCCTGCACATCCTGAAGCTTCATATCCGGGTCTATGTCGATTGGGAAAGTGTCCGTGTTAGTGACAAAGGTGATTTGCATCTTGTGAGCTGGCAGCCTCGAATGTGAATGCAAGAACGCTTGTACGGCGGTAGTTTAGTTGTAGGTGGTATCTAATAATCAGATGAAAGGGTCAACTGATGGCGGTCCCGGGCACGCGTCGGAGAAGACGATCTGGGTGTACTTGATCAGGAAGGTGCTGTAAGTTGATTACTTCGAGGGATTATATACCTCGATGTTGGTCATCGACGCGCAAGCGTCCAACACGAATGAACGGGAATGCAGTCGAAGTATGTAGACGACACGTCAGCTTGGTCGCTCTGTAAGCAAGCGCAGTCTAACATAATAATATACAACGTCCGTCTGATATCGAATACAGCCATTCACTGTCGAACTCCTCGCCCGCCCAGTTTACTTCTTGCGATCGCAGAGCTGTGATGAGAATAAAGTCAACAAGTATCACGAATGCAAACAGGCAACTCACAGCCTCGAGCCTGTCCCACGGATGTTGGACATGATCGCACTCTCCAAAGCAGAGGCGGACAAGCTCACGTCTATAGTTTGCATCTGCGTTGGCGACCTTGCCTGCCACACAGAATTCATTTACTCACCACTCAGATCGCTGAAGCTGCTCGCTGAACTTCCCTGATTACTCTCTCCTTCGCTCGTGCCAGCCCCGAGAGCCCCAAATCCTTGACGCGTGTGCGCATGGCTTCTTGCGTTCCGCACAGACACTGCAGGAGGGGAGCTAGACTTGGTCGGTGAGACGTGTCGCTGCATTGGGGAACCAGCAAGCGAGGAAGGTTGAGAATTTAGATGGAGGTGAGCTGTTGCCGGTGCATGGTTTTGACTAGAAGAGTGGGGTTGATCGTATAGGGAGGAAGCGTAGCGTTGCCGTGGGGGTGGGGAAGGAGAAGGTACGGAAGGCGATGGGATAGATGGAATGGAACCTTGAGGCGAGGATGCACTGGAGACACTCGCACTGTGATCCCTGTTCCGCGCAGGACTGGTGAAATCTGCGATGCGTGCGTCCAGTCCTGCATGGTCGTCGTGGTTGAACCTGAGTTTGCTCGGTGAACCTGGTGTGTTTCCAAATCCGCCACGATGGGGAGACACCGGAATAGCAGAAGCAGGGAAGGGTGGACGGCCGCGTATGACCTCGTCTCGCTCGCGTCCCTTGCCCTTGTCGCGGGATAAGGGTGATCTGACAAGCCCCAGTCTCTCGCTTGTCATCATCCTCTGTAGATTCGCAAGTTTCTTGTCCAGCTGTTCCTGTTCCTCCGCCTGCCTTTCAATCTCTTCCTCCTTTCTCTGTGCTAGTTCCTCCTCGTCACTCGATTCGCTCTCGGCATCGTCAGAGGACGGCGACGGGGCACGGCGCGGGGCAGACAGGGGGACCGCAGAGAGTTTGGTACCCTGCAAGGTGGCAGTGGACGAAGAGGTCTTGCCATGGGTCACCATCGTCGCTGGGAATGCAATCCCTGGGCGAGGTTTGGACGGCGACTTGTGCGTGAGGGAGTTCAAGCGTGCCCTCACACCCAGCGGCGTGGCCATCCTTGAGCTGGCGGAGAGTCGGCGCGTTCCAAGTGCAGAAACGCCGGTGAGCTTGGACGGGGGAATCTTGATGGACAGTGGGCGGGTAGGGGAAGTGGCTGGCAGTGCGTCATCTGGATGTGGGGTAGGAATAGCGGGGTCCAGCGGGACAGCGGGGAAGGGGGATGTGGTAGACGCGGAGGTTCCTCGAATGTCCTGCAAACCACGGAGGTCCTCCTCGTACCGTGCCTGTGCGCGATAGAGGAGATATGGCAGTGGCACTTGAAGATGAGCGGCAAGGCCCTTCCCTGTTCAGGAGCATATCAGACGAGAGAGACGCTCAGAAAGACAGTACATACAGTCTGTCCCGCTGTTATCGCTGGTACGACTGAGGGCGATGACTTCCCAGAGGATGTTCGCCTTCTCGGCGTTCCATTCTATCTGAATTGTGGTGTTCAATGTGTTATCTAGGATTGAGCAGATATACGTACGTGTGGTGGGTTTGGATGAGGTTCGTCGGGTCTGTTGTATGGAAGCTGGACTACGACACGCACACGGGGAGTCGTAGGCATTTTTAAAAAGGCGAGAATTGCTAAATCCGGTACTTCGTCACTCTCGCCGTCATGTTCAAGTCTAATCGACCTCCTCCCTTGCTCGACGTCGAGGACGACGATCAGCGCCAGAAACGAATTGGTTTGTTTGGTTTGACTCGCTCTGCGAAAGACGACGATCGACATATTTCTACCAGGACATATTCTCGGACGACTTAACACATCGCCCTCGAGCTCAAAGTCCCCAATAACCTTCCCCAACATGATATCACTCCCGATCGAACCTCCCGCTGCACGTACGACCCAGTACCGCCGCTTCTGTCCGTCCCGATGACCCACCGCACCCTCACCCTACAGTGCTCGCCCGCGTCCGCGACTTCCTTCCCGCCATCTCCGCCTCGAACGAGGCCCTCTCCCGTCAGAGACGCGAGGATATCGACATCGAACACATCGCACACAACGATCACCAGTACATCGAAATGGTGGGTCACCCTTCCACATTCCACCCCTCCGTTTCTCCCCGCAGTCCCGTCCAATTGCCTCCGAGCTGGTCGTGTGCTCACCCTAAAACTCCCCTTTAGAACCTCGGGCTGGGCGTTTTCGAAGCAAAACGTCGCAGAGACCTCAACCTCAAAACGGACATACACTCTCCGAGCGCGTCCTCGGAGGAGGACTCCGCTTCAGACAGGGCGACGGACAACGACTCCTCGTCCGAGTCGGGATCGGACTCAGATACCAACTCGTACGACTCCGAAGGAGAGTTGGACGTATATTCCTCTTCGGATGACGACGGTGATTCGGATTCAGAGTCAGGCTCGGCAGCCTCAGTCGGGATTCAGCACGTCTCATCCCGTCCTATCAAACCCCTCCCGAGACGCGCTCTATCGCAGCAAGCGCAACAACTTCAGGTCTGAGCTGTACACACGTCTCTTGCTGTATCCCACATGGACATAGACGTATGTAGGAGTGCCATGGTGTTGATCGCACATGATCCCGCACCGCACCCCCTAGCGGCCCATAATCATAAAAAGCAATCACGGGTCAGACTCGTGAGACTCCCTGGGGAACCCCATAATCGCAGGCCCATATCGTAGCCTAACCAGGCTCAAGGACGCTGGAACTGAGAGGTGGTGATATTACACAACACAAACTCGATCACTTAAATACTATGCCCTGCCCCCGTTACAATAGATCAACTTATACATATACGATGTATGTCGTACAGCCATGAAATGAACGACCGAAAATGCACAGAAAGAATCCGAAAAATTGCGACGCGCAAACCACGATCACCGTCCCATCATGCCCATCCCATCAGAAAACGTCGGCATGAACGACGACCAGAACTCGTTGTCGAGCATGATGTCCGAGGCCATAAAGTACCCTGAATCGCTCATCGGGAAATTGGGTAAACAGTGTTGAGGATCCATGGAGCCCGGGACGAAGCTCGCCGCAGTGTTGACCCCCGCAGCCGGGCTCCCCGCCGCATACGCGCCCGTGCCCATGCTACCGCTCGACGACGCACTTGCGCTTCCGCTCCTACTCGCGTTTGACGAAGACCCAAACTCTGCCCGGTTGTGCGAAGTGAAGTGCTGCACGAGCGGCATCGAAAACTCTTTCGGCTCCATTTCCGATCTCTCAAGCTTCTTCTTGAACGAGAGAACGCCCGCCTCGATCAGCCGCGCACACTTCGCCGCGAAGTGGTCGGGCGAACAAGCGATCAGCAACAGCCTCTCGATAGTCCTTGCCAATATTGAATCCGAGGATCCTGGCATATGTTGGCCTGCGTTCTCGAGCACACTCCATTTCGACAGGATGACGAAAATCGTGGCAAATGTGATCATGCTGAACACAGTGTCAGGAGCAGTGCTCATTAACGCGAGCTCGGGCCGCGAGATGGTCGTGATCAGTATTGCTTCGCTAAGTACCAGGGCATGGTGTCCCCAACTCTGCGCCAAGTTCACGCCATTGTGTTCGGCAACGAGAAACCAGGGCTGTTGGCTATTCGGTTTGGTGAGTGCGAGCTTGATCTCCATGATCGCATGCACGACGACGAGGAGCCGACACGACTGGTAGTAGAGCTGGAGCATTTGGAAATAGAAGACCTCGTGTTCTGCTAGGACTGGGCGTTAGGGTCAGGACTATTCAGTCACATGAAAGTCTGGGGACCAGGAGGCGAGGGACAATGGATTGAAAGCATACCTGGGAGTGGTGATATGAGACGTTCGAGAACGTCCATGTGAGCAAGGAAATCTAACACCTCTTTGTAAAAGACACCGAGCTCATCAAAGGACCGCAGTCGTATCGCAAGCCCCTGTTGCGTAGTCGCATATAGTTGGCAGAGAAGAGACAATCTCAGGTCCCGAGCTGAGCTAATGATAGCACACGAGGTCGCCTCGAGGACCTCGTACATCAAACTTTTGCAATCTGATATGGGTTCCCGGCCCGTGCCGGCGCAGAGCCTACAAAACTTCGTAAATCGACCACAATGCGAACAAGGAGTAACCCTAACTTACATGGACTCGACGGTATTAAGGGAAAACCACTGAAATTGGACGCAACCCGGTTAATGTACGTTCAGAGACTGATCTAGGTGGACGCACAAGCCGTGCTTTATCGAGTGCTTCGAGCAGTTCCGCGCTTGGTGGCTCGTTCGGCTTTTTTTCGTCACGAAGTGTCTGAACGTATACCATGGCCTCGCTTAGACGAAGATTCATGGCCATACTAACTGCGGACGCGGCTATTAGTCTCCCGTCACGGGGCTCTTTTGATGCTGTATCCCCAACAGGTTCCCAAAAGGAGAGGATAAGGGTAGCGTGAATTACATCTGTGGAAGGAAGGGGGTTGAAAGATTGCTTAAAGATGACATCGTCTGCCAAACGGTATAGCTGTGGAGTGACGATGGAACGTATTGAAGGTTCTAGGTGTCTAGAGGCTACACAACATTGGGCGAGGCGCAGCAGGGGTCCATCATTGCGGTTGCCTGGTTGCAGATTTAACCACGGGCTGTAACGTTCCTCGAATCTGACGTAAACGTGTTGACGCAAACCACACGGAATACAGTGAACGATTGATACGTACATGTCGACAAGATATTTGACCTGCTCTCGACCTAATACATGGAGGAGTGTCTGATCAACCTTGGCCCGAGGGGATTCCGAGGTATTTGGCCCACGGCGTGTCAACGCTTGTATGGCGAGCATAGGGACCATAGTGCTCTCGAAACCACCAGGACGCTTTAAGAAACCCCAAGGGGAGTGTTTCTCGGGTAGGAGACGTTCAGGGTGCAGCAACTCGACCTCTTCTACGTCGCGTTGTGGCGCTCTGAAGGGGGGTAGAGTGTCCGACGATGCATCCCCCCAAACTTTGGGGTGTTTCCTCGTGTCATCCACTGGAACATCTTGTGACCCGTTGCCTAGCGAAAGGGAGGATCTACGATCAATACTGGGCGGAGTTGGAGTCTCTTGTAGGTGACCGCGGGCAGAGGAGTGTGCAGGAGATGGTCCAGAACCGTCCTCAAAGGAGCAGGAAAGACTAAGTACTTTGCAACGGTGGCATTGAGCGCCAGAGTGGTCTCCTTCGAGCAGTTCACACCGTGTTTTGTGTTTCCGGCATGACAGACAGGCTTGGGCTGCCTTTGCTCGTTTTGCGGGCGTTGGGCGGGGAGAGTGGGCCCGTTTTGAGCCCAGTATGGGGCCGCTCATGTCCCGGCTGGCCATGGTGAACGATGAAGGTAGAGAGATGAAAGGGTCACAACATCAGCTTGAATATTCGACCCCTCGCCGGCTACTCGACCCGCTTTAAAGTCAGCGAATCCGTTCAGATCTTCCTATGATCTTCCGAGAGAAGCCTTAATCTTAGTAACCTCACGCTCGCCAACTCCTTCGCTCGCGATCGTGTAACCGACGACAGGTCAACCATCAGTCTCAATGAACACAATCCCCTTCTTTGCCCGAGTCAGGTCACATTGAGATGGGGCAGTGCATTGTTGAGTTGCTGTGAATTTCTTGGGATACGCCGAGATGAGTCAAGTTGCTGACGCGGCTTGTACGTCAAGTTCAGGCGGCGACCCTGCAGTCTGAGGGTGCGGATCGAGGGGGGTCTTTGTAAGTTGCCCTGGTGATGGAAAGACTCCACAAGGAACATACTTCCATCCCTGCCCAGGCCACGGGTCCAGAGGACGAGTAGAGCGTGAAACCGGTGCGTCGATTTCGACTACATAGTTGATCATCGACTGAATTGTCAGTGACTACCAGTGGGACAAAGAATCAGTGATTCGGGCGTCCGGTGTATAGAGAAATCGCCAAAACGATTCCAAAGAAGCCCTTTACCCAGCAACTTGTGCAGCTCTGGGATGCTGCGAATCTGCACTCAGTACGTGTCAGAACTGGCTGACCGTAGGTCACTATCATAACATTTAAATAACCTCGCGATACCGTCGAACCCGTCCATTGTCCAGTAAGCACTACGATTACGATCAGCGACACACTTCCATACCCGATGATCTGAGCATATGGCTTGCGACACAGGGACGCAATTAATCATGTTCTCACATAAAAGGCACCGAGGGCGCACGCTCAGCAAATTATGTTGTTGTCCAGGTTAGTGTCTCACCATGTGCTCTTCCCTGCTCCTGTTCGAAAATTTACTCTTCTAACAAGCTTTCCTCCCTGAGGCAAACGAACCTATGTGCTCCCGCAACCCCGTGCGAAGCGAATTCCCGTAAGTCTCGTCACATCGCTGACTCGTTTTCACATGATCCGATTTCGATGGGTTTCACTTCATTTCATCTAACCTCCGAATCTAATGGACAGAGGTGAGGCAAGTGAACGAAGAATGCGACATCCAATTCCAATGCAACCTTCCGCGGTGCGTGTATCAGGGCTTACACTCTGTTGATTGTTTCCCCTCAGCAAGTAAAAATCATAAATATCTGTGGGTTTCCTGGGGGCGTGCCGCGGCTCATCTAATATTCCGGTTAGCTTGGCAACCTCCGTCGAAGTCTCCCCAGGAATGGACAAAGATTTCATTATCTCCAGCCATTCGATTGGTGCGAACGCGCTGCAAGCGAATGAAGGCACTCGCCACAAAGACACAATCACCCCGATGCGTCGCCAGTCACTGCCTTGGCTGCTCATCCGTGATCTATAGCTCTTGTGGCGAAAACAATCGGACTTTGAGAGGATAGATGCATGTCATCAGCGTGCTCCCTTCCGCTGTGCTCGAACAACGGAACGACATTCCACTCCGCACTCCTCTTCAACTTCCAAGAATTAGGTAAAATTACACAATCTTGGGTCTTCATGGTACTTTTTTGACAGATGGGTTCCCACGTGGCTGTCCATTGCGATGCAGCGATTTTTCCTACTCGTCGATCGTGTACCTTTTCTACCCTCTGCCACAATCTCCGTATCGCCGCCGTTAACCATCATCACTGATCTCTACATTCATTTTCACAAATCTCCATCCACTCAAATGTTCGACAGACGAGAAGAGAGCAAATCTCTTCAATCTACCTTGATCGCCCGACTTCAAGATTCCGCCGGAGAAACCCCGTTCATGTATGTTCTGAATTTGATTACCTTGTTCTTGTCGCCACTACTATGCCTGTTCGAGCACATTGTGACAGTCACGCCTGCCATTATTCCTACACTTGCCCCTTGATACGGGGACAGTGGAAGTGATGTTCCTGGCTTGCCTCTCACTGCCCTGTTACAAATAGCATCTCTTTTCGGCTGCGCCCCTGTGGAGCCTGATCTCCGGAGGATAGGGGCTGCGAGCATTGTGATACTTCATGAAGTATGCGGCCTTGTTTTTCAGTATCACGGATCAGTGCTGGGATCGTATTCTATGCTTGTCGAGAATCCTCCGATTTATTACATTGTGGATCGATCTCGATGGAAAAACGCACCTGGACAAGAGACTCCGATAGTAACTCTGCAGATTAAAGGTGCAGAGTCAATCCGTAGGCCAATTATGATTCTCCTTGTGGGGTTGAGATGCCTGAATGATGCTATGCGTCGTTGGACCTGTTTTCACGCATGTCAGGATAGAACCTTCCAATAGGCTGTGTGTCCCAGGGCACGAATCCGAATCTCGTCGCATTCACTAAAAACATCCTCTGCGACTTTAACGGTAACGCAAGATGTTGACGCTGGTATGTACCTGCTAGTCTTGAGAACCCAAGGACACAGCTAGCAGTTCTTTCCTACGATTGATTGGATATTGCTCAGGCTTGCGCTGCCGACCATTCGGGCTACTAACCACATATAGGGATGAAGACACGAAATCCGGCGATAACACGTCTTACCAATGTAGTGTGATTTGAGGTTCTTTTTTTATCGCTGTGAGCGGTTGGCTGACCTATATGACATGTCGCGGTAATAAAGATAATTGATTGATGAAAACGCCCTTGACCCCGCTCAACCCTCAGGGTTTTCATGCAAGTATGGTCTAGTCTAAGGGAGACCATATGCACCAGCTTTTCCAGGATGGGTTCTGTGCCTGCCAGTGGCTTCTGATGATGCGAGCTGGATCAACGATTAGTCAGTTCATATGAGTATGCTGAGCCCTCCGAAACGGGCCGGCCCGGGTGCGGATGGTGACTTGATAACCTTGAATATTGGGTCCGAGGAACAAATCAATGGGTCCCCACCTTGATCCGTTCAAAATAGACAGCGAAGGCCGCTGTCATCCTGGATAACCTCAGGCTCATACTTTACAAGCAAGTAGAACGTGACCTCGAAGTCCGAACTCGCCACTTGATATATGATGTATTGCAGGAGGGCCGGGGCTGCGTCATACTAGCTTACGCTGGCGCTACTAATGCAGACACGGCATGGACGCGTCAGTCGGTGCCGACCAATGGTGCATCAATCGCTTCAGTGAAAGAAATACAAATGCAGCATAGTCCGACGAGACGGACCACGTTCATTGATCAATCGCATCCAAAGTTCCGCTTCCGCAGGCTCAGCCTCGCCGGAGAGAGTGGAGTCCGATCGTACCTAACTAGTAGGACTCCGAGTCTGTAGGCACCGCTAAAGGGTAACTTGCTTATGTATACAAACAATGGTGGACCTGCAGATTCGAGTTACGGTGCAATCCTGTCGCGACGCCATTCGACCAAAAAATCACCTGACCCTACCCAACAGTCAGCATAGATAGAATGTTGAGACGAACCCCTGAGGCAGTACTTCAGAGGTCGCACGATACATTCTAGGTTGTAATAACTATTGTGTCATGAGAGGCTTGTACTAATCTACAATAGGGTCCTTCTTTCGCCCACATAGCCCAATAAAAAAAAGAATACCGTACTACCTCATGATTCGATCATGTCAAGCAGTGCGTGAGTATCGCTGTCAGCTCTTCAGCTTTAGACCGGATCTTTCTACTCACATTCCTCAGCATTTTACATAGCCTCTGCTTCAAGCTGCAACGTCAGGCTTTACCCGAGTCACCCGGCCTGCCATGCCACGTATTCATACTACATGCATGTCCATGGTCCAATCGGCTTGCATCCAGGAGAGTTTGTTCGCGAGTTCGCGAGTTGGCGCAATGTTTCCTTTCAAATAACTGCGCCGGCCGGCCCATCTACTACTACGGCCCGCTGACCAACACACTATCCTGAACTTACCGTTTCATCTTCATCATGAGCGAGAACCTATATTACTGCAGGGCCTACCACCAAGTGATCTGATATGGAAATACGAACAGGAAAAAACACTGGTTATAATACACGTCATGAGAGCGTGCGCACGCGACAGAGATGACTAAAGAAACAGAAACATTACAATCTAAATCAAATAGCATAGGCCCATATCCCAAACATCCTACAAATGAAACCACCGTCAAGAGCTGTCATTTTCGAGGTGGATGGGTCCAACAGCAGGGCCACGGTGGACGTCACAGAATGGCCGTTCATTTCCGGTGGTGTGAGGTGATAAACGTGCTAGTGCATGAGACGAAAACGGGATGCGGCTTATCCAAACTTCTGTCGCGGTCTTCCGCAGTCGATCAGCCATCTGTGGGGACACCTGGGCCAACGGCACAGGTGCATAAATGGGCGACTGCACGGATATGTCGTCTGAGACTGCTCGCTTTTCGTTCCCGTCAGTGGACGGATGAGGAAGAAGATAGATGTGTTCGAGGGGAGTAAAGTTGTCGTCGTCATGCATACAGGTCGAGTCGCAATGGTGACCAGATGCTAGGCGTGCGTAGAAACGCGACAGGGCAAAAATGAAATGTATCTAGACACGGTTATGGTGAGCCTGGATCTTCTACACGAAGAAGGTACGCACGCGGACGACGGTCCGCAGTAGGAACACTGCCATGAATGCCATGAGACCGCTTTCAAACCACTGTTC
>JBBPLX010000941.1:0-13196 GCA_038090015.1 Leccinellum albellum
CAGTCGGACATCGCGTGGGGGGATGATGATAACGCAAAACAGACTCACGAATAAATGTTATCTTTATAGTCATGGCTGCATGCCTGGTTGCCTGTACGAGCCAAAATGGTTCTAGTGGCACTCGCTGGCAGGCCCCAAATAACCCTTGCTCTGCCGCCCACTGTGGACAGCCTTTATGTTCGGAGAACACGACGGTAAGTCAACACAGAAGTCGATAAGTAAATCCTATTCTTTGCAAGATCCTGCATCATTGATTTCTTGAATTTTCAACCCAAAATTTTTGTTCGTGGCAAGCGACTCGAGGAAGCACACAGAATGTAACTTGAAGTGTTCCGGGAAGGTCCGCAAAGCCAGTTGGCTGTGACGTGGCCCGCGTTCGGAACGTTCCTGGGACGTCAACTTGCGCATTTGTAATCCATAAATAGAGAGCTAGACGCGGAAGGCACGGTGTAGATGTGTGTCGTTCAACAAATGAGATCAAGCAGCGAAAAGAGTAGTCCTCGGAATATTGGATTGGTCGTTAGATCTCGATGTTCCCGCTAGCCCTTCTCTCCTATCAGTTTCGGAGGATCACATAACTCATCAGCTATTGCCGAGAAGACGAATGGGACACATTGCGACCAAGTACCCAGGGGTAATTAAGGTGATACTTGATTCAAAATTGCAACGTCCCTCTTTTCCACTGCCTTGATGCGAAACTAAGCTTGCTTCCAGCACCTCCGGGGAGAAATGATGATGAGGACGTGCCTTAACGGCTAGGTAAGACGATGATACTGGCGAGAATAAAAGAGTCGGAGATTTGCTGACCGGGAAAGCGAAGCAACGACGCTTCAGGCTGATACAAAGCAAGATATTTGAAAGTGCGATCATACTGACGGAGACCTAAGAGTCGAGCAACACTGGCCATGCGGTAGACTCAATTCTTGCAAGCCTCTCACGCGGTAAACCGGCACCAGGTGCTCCACATAAGCAACCCTGCCGAGCGGCGCAACCCGAGCCGCAGACTCCTGACATTTTACGAGAGTAATAAGTATGGCAGCGCCAAGGAGGACGGCACGTTGGGAAGGAGTTGGTTATCAAGTGGGTAGGAGTAGCGGCAGTAGTCAATTTTTGCCAAAGGTTTGAGTGTAAATCTGTTGGATGGATGTGAGATGAGAAAGAAAATCATTTCCATTGCTCTTTTGGAGCAGTGGTTAAGTTATATTACGATAGAGGTAGGACTAACCAAAAACTACATCGCTATCATCGAGCATACACGTCTATAGGATGGATACCTTTACGTTATCATCATAATCCACCGTCACAGTTGGCATGCATCGAATTAACAATGTCAGACTGTCCCAGCACCGTGTGAAACGAAATGGGTCAGCAACGACAGACAGATACAGGAATATTGAATCCTACACGGCCATGCACGGTATCCTGTCAGCTTCTTAGATGCGGTATGGAGATATACGCTCGTCGTCCTAAGCGTAAACAACCAAAGGGCGACAGGCCCCAGCGCGGCATACACCGACTGCTTGTACATCCACGGACAGACCTGGCCATGTTGCAGCGGGAGCTCACGTGTTCGTCGTCATTGTCGCCTTGATCGGACCGCGAGAAACAGGTTAGACATAGTTAGGAGGTCGTGTACAGTTGCAGTACCTGCCAGCCTCTGGCAGCACCCACGGGTATGCGGACAGGGTACGTCTTGGGCGCGAGTGTGGTACTGGAGAAGCAGTACCCGAGTGGTTTAGTAGGGTAACGGTGTACTCCTCGCCCGAGACGACGATCGCACAATGACGGGACCTGAAGGGGAAGGTGAGCTAACCGAGGGATGCAACGATCCATTGGAACATACAGTGAAGGGTGTCTGGACGTGTCGTGTGCTGGAACAACTCCTGACCTTTAAGTAGTGCGATTTTAAACTCCGCTTAGATGGGCGAATAATTGAAGTACACCATAATTAGATAATTATGGAACTGTCCTTGATTCACTTGACTGTCAACTGCTATGTCTCGACCGCAAGACGACCGAAATCAAGAGGCAACGGTCTACCTGGTGAGGATTTTCTCCTAATTCTACCTTTGGAGTGCCTAATTTTATCACCAGGGAAATCTTGACGAGCGGGTCACGGACGCGATAATATGGGAACTGATGCTCCAAGCGGGGCCAGTGAGTGGGTATTACAAGCATTCTCGAGTCTCTCAAAATATTAACCCGATGTCTTCAGTCAATGTGCATCTCCCAAAGGATCGCGTGTCCATGGCCCATCAGGGTTATGGTTTTTGCGAATTCCTGACCGAGGAAGACGCCGAGTACAGCTGCAAGATCATGAACCAGATAAAGCTGTGGGGGAAGCCTATACGTGTGAATAAGGTTCGTTGCGACGTGGTATGCGCGCTATGATACTGGTTTAACTGTGCACCCACAGGCATCGTCGGATAAAAAGCAACTGGATGTCGGTGCAAACCTCTTCATCGGAAACCTGGACGAGAACGTGGACGAACGGCTACTATACGATACATTCAGTGCGTTCGGAATCATGGCTACGACGGCCAAGGTGCGTCGCCAGACAGCTCATTCTCATACGTGGTTCATGTCCCTTGCTTGTCCAGATTGCCCGAGATCCCGGCTCGGGGATATCAAAGGGTTATGGATTCGTTTCATATACCGACTTTGAGTCCTCCGATGCAGCAGTCGAATCAATGAATGGACAATTCTTAATGAACAAGGCCATCACGGTGCAGTATGCCTTCAAAAAGGACGGAAAGGGCGAACGGCACGGTACATCCGCAGAACGTCTCCTCGCCGCACAAGCCCGAAAAAACAACGCGTTGCCAGTCAATGCTCGACCACCTCCTGCACCGATGGGGTTCGGTGCTCGACCTCCCGTACCTGGATTTCAAGGACCGTACCAGGGCCAGTTTGCAGGCGCGTTGGCGCAGCCGCCTCCACCGCCTGGGTTTTCCTCTCAGCAGACGATGGTGCCCCAGTCTATGCCTATGATGGGTGCCCCAGTTGGGATGCCGATGGGGATGCCCCAGGCGCCACCCCCGGCAAACATGTCGATGTTCCAGCCGGGTACGTTCCCCCCTCCGCCACCGCCTGGAATGATCATACCGCCACAGGGTGGAATGGTTCCTCCCCCCCCTCCTGTACCACAGTATTAGTGTATATGTTGGTTTTGTGCTGTAATGAATATTGCTGTGGAATTCACACGTGCTCGCACTACCCCCGAATGGTCTTGTGGGCAACTGAGCTGCAACAACACTGCGTCTCCCAGGCGCTTCCTGTTTCACTGCTATCATATCATGAGTCTTCAGTCCTCCATTTTGTTCTTCCGATACCTGCTGGCTCCCGTAGCACCTTTCTCCTGGTTTGACCTCCCAATCAGTTCTCTCGACTTGGTCGCTGCCTTCCGCCTTTGCTATGTCCTTCGGCACTTCAGGGATAGTTTGCGGGACGAACATGCCAAACGACGTGCGACGGACAGCAAGCACACCCCCGCCGAGGATCGCTCGTTTATTCGGGACGTGCTTGCCGTGCTGACCGTCGTCTACGGCGGCGAAGCAATCGCAGGTACGTCTTCTTGTAATCGAGTCCCCATCGCAACTCCATGCATTATCGATGAACTGACGGTTTCTCACACACATGAAAACACTCAGCCCCTCTCCTCGGCGTCCCGGCCTCGTTCATGATCTCAGGCGTCGGCCCGCTCATGTACGTCCTCGTGTACACGCTCGTCGACAGGCTGCCCTACCTCCCGCCGATGACGGGGCCCACGGAGTTACCGCTGTCGTTGTTGGACGGTCATTCGCGCGCAATGCTCGTGTGCACACTCGTCCCGCCGGTAGTACTTGGCAGCACGTCGAGTGTGGTGTCCAACTCGCCCTGGGCGCTCTTGCTCACTTCGTTTGTGCGTGTCGTTTTTTTCTGTGACACTTCGCATCCAGGTTGCCGACTGATTTCTTGTCTTTTTTTTTCCCCCTTGTTTACGATTTCCACACATCCTGCGCCACCCCAACCACAATAGTTGATCACCAACGGCGGCTTCTTCCTTACCAACCTTGTCTCCTTCTTCCACCCCACCTCGCTAACGCTCTCGACACCTGTTGAGCTCCTGCCGTACGGCTGGACAACGATAGACTTGTGGAGCGCTCCGCTCGTCACGGGCATCTACGCGACGCTCACGCACACACAGCCGTTTTGGGCAGACCTACACGCCGTGCTCGCGGGCGTTCTTGGTGGTACCGGCGTGGGCGCAGGCGTGGAGAAGATCGCCCCGTTGGACCCCGAGACGGCGCGTTCGGCGTGTGCGTTGGTGCTCTCTGGATTGTTCGCTGCGCGTGCGGCAGTCAATTATGGGTTAGTGGGCAAGGTCAAGGACGTGGGCAAACAAGGTAGGTGCTCGTTTGTTCGCTAGCTCGCTCGTACTGTTTGCGTGATTCAGTGTGCTAATGCTGGGTTACGAACAGGCACAGAGACGAGCTTGGGCTCGGCAGAGAAAGTTAAGCTTGCCAACTAGGGGAATATTGATACTCGGTGCGATGGAACACTGCTTGATTTAAGTAACTGTTTAGAATAATATTCTTGGAATACCTACTCAGATTGTTGATAACCATGAAATAGATGGATTATGTCGTGAAGCGAATGGTTAATTGAAAAGCTACGAAGCCCAGGCCGACGGGGCATATGTACAAAAAGAAAAGGAATATTCGGTGACACAGTGCCTACATGGTCGATCACGTATGTGCTGCATTGCTAACATTTGATTGTTAGAACAAAAGTCGTGGTCAAAAGAAGCAGATGAAAAAGAAGAATGATATCATGATCGCGTGGCATCTGATCATATCATTCTTCTTTTCGTCGCTTCAAACCTGCAAGTGATACCGACATTAGCAAGAAACGGTGAAAAGGCATCGCACATTAGGGGATATCCAAAACGGCGTGACCTTTTCTTCCTCAGTCAAACTCCGGTGGGACCATCGTCCACGGAATCCGAAGGGGAGGTCTGGTTGAACCCTCTCGATACCATGGATGCCCATAGCCCTGTCCACCATTCCGGGATGTGCTGTCCTACTTGTGGTAGCGAAACCAGACTAAAAAGGAGATGCGACCAGCCCAGAAAGGGGTCTTTGTATACCGTCGATTGCTCGGAAATGCTTTCGAAGATACGGTCTGCCGCTCGTAAGGGTCGATGCATCCCGAGTGGAAGCGAGAGATGGGGGCTACAGCTATATCTTACTTCCACTGGGGATGGTGAGCTGTAATATGTAAGTATTCGCACCGGGGATTTTGTCCAACTCATGTAGTCTACCAATTGGAGTCACTTCCTCGTGCCAGACTCCGCGACTTGAACTAAGCTAGTATCATCGGTGGAGAACACCGCAAGGCGTCCCAAAGTGAGCGCCAACCAAGCTAGCCTGAGTACGACCCTTAGTAGCCAGACGAGAATTCATGGAAGTGGTCACGCATTTGATCGTCGGTGAGGGCTCAGGCGGAGAGGTTTTCTCAAGAATCGTACGTTTTGATCTCGACGAAGATGATTACCACATGTCTTTTGAGGATGATGTAGTAATGGAAAGTGAAGTCCCGAGATCCTTTGACACACTGATACTGGGGTATTATATGGTAGTGCTTCGAAGGGGGGAGAAGTTCAAACAGGAGGTGCTGAAGGGCCCATACCAGTCGCTCTCTGTGGTGAAGCAGTCAACAGGAGAGGACGGTTCTGTGACGGCTCAGTCAAACCAAGGCATGCATATCTGTGTACTATTTGATTAGTGGAGGGGACTCGGAGTACTGAGACAAAAAGAGTACAATGCCATGATACCTCTGGCGGAGTGAAGACCCCCAACAAGTCGTGTGGAGTGGCCTATTGCTCTACTACCAGATAGGAATAGCAACAACAACTAAAAGTGGGGTGGACTCGACTTACCGACTCATGACGAGTGCCTTGGTTCAAACGCGTTCAAGACTAGGTCCCCTGCAGAAAAAGTTGGTGTCCACTGTTTCTTGCGATGGGACGACTCGTGCTCGTTCTAAGTATTTAGGAAGAAGATTCTATCTGCTCAAATCATTGATAACTGCGAGACAGATGGACGATAACATGAAGCCAATAATGCATAATTGATTGAAAGGTTGCAAAGCCAAGCCGACAGAATGGACGAGTGAAAATAACAGAAAAGGGATGTTAACGATACACCACATACTACGTGATTATTAGTACAAAGCTCTGGTCGATTGTTGGTTGACAAGCATGTTAGGGAGTACATACGACATATCAGAAAGTGATTGAGGTTACAAAGCCCAGGACAACAAGATAGATGTAGGAAGAGAAAGGAAGAGGACTGTTCGCAATACGATGATACCACGGGATGCCTTCCGATGCCTGCAAGTGATACGGACGTCAGCAAGAAACGGTGAAAAGGCATCGCACATTGGGGGAAATCTAAAATGGCGTGATTTTGTTCTTCATCAAGCTCCAGTGTCGGGACCTTTGTCTCCTTCGACTTTCGGCTCACGCCGGACACGGTATGTACGGAGCTGGCGCAAGATTCATGCCATAACGGCTCTTGTCCGCCATCCCGAGGATGTACTCATCCCACTTATAGTACCGAAACTGGATGAAAGGGAGATGCGGCCAGCCGAGCAAGGGATCTTTGCATACTGTAAAATGCTCGGGAATGCGTTCGAAAATGGCCTGCCGCTCGCGGGGGTCGATACATCCCCAGTGGAAACGCGAGATGGTAGTAGTGTCCATGAGCTGTAATATATACGCACCCAAGTATTCGCACTGATTTTGTCCAGTTGCATCTTGCAGTTCTAGGAATACGTTGACAGCGAATGCGGAGGCCACGGCGTGTTGGAGGTTGTAAAATATTCTGCTCGACAACACGCGGTGCGTCGAGATCGCGGCCCTCGGATTGATGAACCTGTATTCTGAGTCGACACCACGCTGAAGAAGAACGGCCCAGATCGAGTCAGCAGCTGGCACAACAAAGGCACAACCATTGGCATGTTGCTTCAGATCATAATTCCCGACGAGATCGCATAATCGGATGATGACAGGGGGGATGGGTTGAGGAACAACTCTCGACCAGTCCATGCTGAGCGAATGTTGGACAGCTTCAATGCACCTGATCGGATAAATGCATGAACTGCGAGAAGGTACGCAGGGCCAGGGAGTGTAGTATTGAAAACTGAGAAAATCGATATCGTCGGCCCCGGCCCCACCGGCAAATAGTCTGATAGGCTGGGGACCAACAAACGGGTTGACGGGTCGAGCATGGTAACCAAGCGAGTCTAGAGAAGCGCGTTGTATGATAGCCACTACGGGGCTCGGCCATTGATACGTGTCAAAGGCGTAGTGCGGATCGATCGGAGTGACCGGATTGTTTTGCTGATTTTGATCCTGGTCGTTAGAGCCGCCCTGGAGGTCGCCGGGCCAAGGGTAGGTAAGTTCAATCGAATAGCTTGACCCGTTCGAGGACTGGCTGGTTCCGACTTCGGGCAGATCCATGGAGGGAACACAACACGGGGTTGCAGGACAGGGCGCATCACGATCAAAGGTAGGAGCGGTGCGCGGCTGCGGAAGGTTGAGAGGGGTCGTATCGACAGGTGCCCCGAGCACGACATGGGGCGTCGGCGGAGCGGGATCCGATGGGGAATAATCCCAGTGGAGGGGAAACATGGCAAAGAGAGAAAAGATGAGATGTCCAACAGAACGAGCTGATTTTATACCAAGGGAATGTGGAGTGGCTCGTTGTACCATTTACCATTGTTCTACAAAATAGGACGACAACTAAAAGTGGTAGGGATTCAATAACGGACCGGTAGAGTAGCGGCTGTAGGGGCCCTAAACCGGGAATGCGAGATGGCTCTTCCCAGCGAATTCACCCACGAGTGCGCTGGTTCAAGACTGTCCCCTCCAGAAAATTTGGTGTCCACCGTTTCTCGTGCCGTAAGGTGTGAACGAACGTGGAATAATCGATCCATGATAGGCCAGGGAAGCAATTCCGCAACCTTCGGGATCCGCCGAATTAGTCCCAGGAGATCAGGCCACGTCGTCAGCCGCGCTGTGGGTCGCGCCGCTCGCAAACCTTTTTTTATCGCAGAAACGATTTACTATTAGCAGGAACAACAAGTACCTATACACAACTATGTAGGACGACAAGGACACATCCAGTAGTAGCTACAGCTATTGCCAACAGAAACAGCTGCTTAGCAGCATGAACCGCTCTTGGCGGGAGCAGACGAGTCAATCGCTACAGGAATGGTGTCACTGGTCGGCGCCTTAATCGCATCTGCCGATTGCTCGAGCGCCTTGCTGGACGTGACCCGGTAAATGTCTTGCAAGTGTCAATATCACCCAACAAGGCATAGTGGGTGGCACCACCTACCAGCAAGAATACTTTGGAAAGCTGACTCGACGTTCGAGGCGTCCAGCGCCGAGGTCTCTATGAACGACAGCTCATTTTCGCCTGTAACCAATCATACGCACGTAAGTCATCGAAAACTGTCCATGGAGTGACCTCGCTGAAGACGAGAGAGACGGACTCGCAAAGCTCCTTGCCTCTTCGGTGGGGACTGCCCTCAGATGCTTGAGATCACTCTTGTTTCCGACGAGCATGATGACGATGTTAGAGTCGGCGTGGTCCCGGAGCTCCTTCAACCACCGCGTCATGTTGACGAACGTGGCATGCTTCGAGATATCGTACACCAACAGCGCACCGACCGCACCACGATAATACCTAGCAACAACGAGGGCAAGAAGGGGGGGGGTGAGCAAATTTAATTCGATTTAATTTGGAAGAGAAGAGAAAGAAAATAGGAAGGGAAAAGGTAATAATCATAAAGAAATGACGACTGACGCGGACGTGATGGCGCGGTACCGTTCTTGTCCTGCTGTATCCCAAATCTGTGCCTTGATGGTCTTGCCGTCGACGGTGATGGAGCGGGTCGCAAACTCGACGCCGATCGTCGATTTCGAATCCAGGTTGAATTCGTTGCGGGTAAACCGCGAGAGCACTGCAAGAGGGTTTTGTCGGTCAACATACACACGATCCAGGGCACAGCACTCGGGTTCAAACGAGGGCGACGTGAAGTAAATTGCGCGTACGGTTTCTGCGGGGGGAAATGAGAGACGGCGGTCAGAGCGTATCGAGTCAGAAGGGTTAGACATACGATTTGCCTACGCCAGAGTCACCGATGAGGACGACCTGATGGAAGTGTAAGAAATGAGAAGGGGATGCGACAGGGACGCACCTTGAAGAGATAGTCGTAGTTGCTTCCTGCTTCAGCCATGGCGAGTTGAGTTGTCGAGGGTGGTTATAAGATACGCTGCAATGCTTGTAGGGAAGGCGGAGTTTCAAAAAAAATAACGAGAGCCGTCCGTGTAACAATGCACACTTTGTATCATCCCGAGCGATATGGATTCCACTCAGAGAAACCTGCAGTTAGTATGTAGCTACCGTCTTGAAGAGACGCCACGAAAAAGTCGTATTCGATTGAATGCCCAGCTCTGGCCCAGCTACAAGGAAACTGCCGTGGTGGCTCTTCGATCGACATGAAACGCATCTGCCAAATCATAAAGGTAAAATTCACCGATCCAGCACACGAGTACCCCAATAATCCCCCCACTGACAGCTCAAACCCGAGCGCGCAGAAGAATACAAAATCATCCACGCAGCCGTGTGGCCTACCGTTCTCGCCACCCTCTCCCGTTACCACATCACGGACTACTCCATCCACCACTATCCACCCCTCCATCTCCTCATCGCCACGTTCAAGTATACGGGCCAGGATTACGACAAAGATATGGCGGCGATCGCGGCCGATGAGGAGACACAGCAGTGGTGGAAGCTGACAGACGATATGCAGGAGAGCTTTAACGAGGGGGCTACCGGGAGCGTTGGAGACGTACCCTGGTGGACGGTGAGTGCGCGGTGGAAGCGTATGGTGTACTAAGCGACATCGATTGCTAGGATTTAGAAGAAGTCTTCCGCTTCGAGTCCACTTGATCATACCAGTCCAACCGTAGGTAATATCACGACCATCTTAAATGTTCGAGAACACGAGTTTCCCATCACATCAATATATTGAGACACTTCAAATGTCAGATCTCGTCCCCAGAAATAGATCAAACGTTGGAACCAACAGATTCCCTTGATATACCTCAGACGTTGAACCGCTCAACGTTCCACGTTTACCCCATCCACAGGCCGGACGTAATCGGCTTTTACGATCGTATCGAACCCCGTTTCCTGGTCTACTTGCTCCAGAATGGTGTCCGGGTCGATCTCCAGATCAAGCAGCCCGCATAGGACGAGCAATGCGCCTGGCTTAGATGCTACCTCGTTCTCCTCTCTGCAGTCCGCGCTGAGAATGCCTAGCGGCAGTAGTGGATATTTGTGCACGAGGCAACCAAAAGCCATCCACTTACAGTCCACACAACCTTTTTCACACGGACAATGTTCGACCGCGTCATGTGCTTTGCGCAAAACCTCAGAGGCTATGATGTACCGAGTGTCCAGATCACCTCTACGATATTCGACCAACACAAGACACGACTCACCATGATCGAAGCCCTGAGCAGAGGTGCCACTCTTACCTGACGCGTCGTAAAACACAAGCCTAGAAGTCGCCGTTAGCAGGGTACGCATTGTCTGTCCCATTTCCCGGCCTCACCTTCCCGGCCTCTTCCGTCTCGACTCCCTGAACTTGTACTCCTTCTCCGCAGCCTTACACTCGGTCTTTAGCTCGGCTGCCAACGCAAACTGGTTCATCCATGCGTGGCATGCCGAGTGAATCGCTTCAGCAGGTCGTAGACCTTTGGACCGTATCAGGGCCAAGATATGCTCTGGGACGTCTAGCCAGAATCCAGTGGCTTGACGCTCCCAAGCAGGCGTATCGATATTGACCATCTCCCGGATCCTCCCGTTCCTGCGTATATCTGAGTCGCTGAGCATGTATGCATGGGGGTTGGTTCGTACTTGATCTTGTAAAAGCCTGGTAGATGGTTGGCGTGAACCAGAGACATATTAATCAACAACTCACCATACACCACCGTGGTCACGTCAACGCCTAGAAAGCAGTAGTAGTCAGGGGTATGTGGCTCCTGGTGTGCACTCACGTCCAAAATATACAAGATGCGGCGAGCTGGATATCGCCCGGATACGCCACGTCTGTTTCGCATCCACATCGCTGTGACGTTGCATCAGTAGGCCTTTCTAGACGTATAGTGCCAACAACGCACGTAAAGTCGCTGGTACGTGAACATTAATATCCTGAGTAAAACTAAACGGCGCAGACTGCAGACCAACATACATCGGAGAAGTGATCCAGTCGACGTCTGCCCGGATGAGCTTTGCTATCTTCCTGTCATGGCTCACCTCTGTCACCTGACGACACTCGATCAGTCGCAGAGGCACCTCTAATGGAGTCAACTCACGATGAACGTCAGTCCTTGGTGCATAAACTGGACGGTGTATCACTCATGAGCACCAGTATAGCATCAAGACGAGACGAGACGACCGTACCACACCTCCTTCGTACACCTCGAACAGCGCTCGCGAGAACTCGACCTCTTCCAATATCCTTGGCACGTCCTTGGTGACGTTCACCAATGTGTACTTGTCCTCCTCAGCACCCCGGATCGACACGTGCTTGGCGGGGTACGGCAGAAACTCGGGATGCGGATGGTACCTAGAATACACCACGCCCACAAAGGCATATCAGATATATCGAGCTCCCGTATCATGTCCGGCGTGTCACTCACCAACCCTCCTCGTCCTTGCTCAGCATGGTATCACATAGCTCACCGAGCGACGGACCAAAGTACACATGGTCGTCCTTGCACAATGGCATCTCCTGCGCCGCACACTGCAGGTGCGCCGCGAGGATCACCTTACTCTCGATATCGAGGACGAGGTCCTCGATTGGCTTGTCGAACAGGTCCTCGGGGTGCTCCACATAGTGTCGGTCGATGGGAATGTTGTCTGCGACCAGGATGGCAAGGGAGTCACGCGCCCTTCGACCTGCTCGTCCGGCTTGTTGACGCTGGGATGTGGTAATGGCAGTAAGTGTATGTTCTCAGTCTAAAAGGAGACGGCCTACAAAGTTGGCTATGCCGTGTGGAAATCCGAGCATGATGACAGCGTCTAGGACGCCAATGTCGACACCGAGTTCAAGTGCGTTCGTCGCAATGATCCCGAGAAGATTCCCCGAAAAGGCTTCGTGCTCGATGCGTCGTCGTACCTACCAAGATCTGTCAGCTTCGCCGCGAGATCACGACAGGGCAAGAATACCTCTTTGGAGTACCCTGGGGACGGTGGAGATCAATGGCAAGACGAGCACAAGATTTATTGCGCACCTCCGCGATATGGCATGACCTTGGCAAGCACGTCCAACCGACCCTCCGCGCTAAGGTCTTCGCGGAGCATCTTTATCGCCTACGCCACAACGTCAGCATGTACTTGCCGGTAAATTATACGGTTGCCCCCCACCAACTCGCACACTTTGCGGACCTAGAAATGTGCGCGTTAGTTCAGGATATTTCAGTCCAGCCGAGCCAACTCATACCTTGCAGAACAGAATTACTCGAATCCCCCGTTTCATCAAGAACCGCATCAACCAAGTTGCTTCTGATATCGAACTGCGTGGCACCACCAGCATCGCTGCTTGGCTATCCACGGATCGCGGATCCCATACGATATAGTCCTTGATTGCAGACGGTGCTCCGTCTTTCGTGACCTCTTCCACATCCTGCGTGATTAAGTCTGGATTTGAGGTGCTGGTGATGACGAGGCTCGTCCTTACCTTGATGCCAAAGAGCCGTTTCATATGCCATGCTGGTTTTGCGATTGTGGCACTGCAAGACACGAAGGTAATATCTGTATCTTGGTACACACCCGCTCAGACTGGTCGGGGTCTGGTTCTTATGCAAAAAGTACTTACTGCCAATTGCTGCACAGACTCTTCGGAACCGCCGAATGACTTGCGCGACATGGCTTGAATGCCATCAGTGCCCAAGCTCGAGACCGATATGAAACGGAACACCTTCCAAACAGGTCCGCATAGTAATGTGATTCATCGACAGCCATGAGCTTGAGGTTCCCCAGGAACCTGCGAAATTGCGATCAGCAGCAAAGATCAATGAATGATTTGGCGGGACGACAAACGATCTCCAGAGTTCTTCGTGGGGCAAGATTGAT
>JBBPLX010000942.1:0-13178 GCA_038090015.1 Leccinellum albellum
ACAGCAAAGATCGTTTCGGCGTCATCGTCACCAGGTCTCGCAAAAGCAGAGGCAATTCCACTCGTTTACTCAAAAAGCAAGATGTTCGCATTCGCTTCGCCTTCTGTGTGGTAACCCCTCCATATTGTAGCTCACGTTATTCGCTTAGAGCAGTCGTCTTGAAGACGATATTTATTGTATACTCGCCCTTATCTCAAGTCGCTCACCATATATTTAAGGACTTATCTATACCCACCCTACCCGTTCCTTGGGGGTGGGCGACATGGAGTGCCGTTGGCGACGGACTCGCTTGCTTCATCTCGCATTGGGCTTCATTGCTGCATACTCATGTTGTGTCAATAGCTGCATACAACCGTTTTTTTCTTCGTAGGCATATGTACATCATAAAGAACAAGTTTTGCTGAATACAAGGAAGTGAAAAAAAAAAAAAAGTAGGTTCGTAAGTTGAATTTCGAAGCGTGCGCGCGGCCGAATGCCTTGCCCCAATGAAACGTAGGTCGGCTCTCAAGCGGGGATAAACGACCCTTCTCACAAGACGTCAATGTCTACCGCCATAAATTTGGTCCATCATCAACGGCAAGGGCATTGGCTCTACAGCCCGTATGGCGTCGTCTGAGGTAACAGAGACACAGCCCTACACCGATAACGAGACAGGGCTGAGTGCCAGAACTGATGTATCATTGTCGTCTCGGGACTGCAGGGGGCTGCCACGTTCGGAGACGTGAAAACGAGCAAGTACTAATTCAGGTTGGCATATCAGACGCTTCTGTTGGAACTTGCCTCCTTTGGACACTTGTTTATCTGCATCCGCCAACCCTTGTAACCGCAACATCCTTTTTCGGACAAGTTGACTCCGGAATTCCAGGGCACATGCCATCACGGAACTAAAAGGAAAAGACAAAAAAAAGGGATTCCGGCGGTGCTCGATGGGCTAAGGCGGGGTGGAATTATTTGTGAGTGCTTGCTTGCGCACACACGGCCCCCTGCTGGAGTTTCAGAGTCCTGCTCGTCGGCTTGTGGGCGACGTTTCTAACGTTTCACGCTTATAACAGAAGGGATCGCCTCGCTGCTGGTCACTGGCAGACTTGAGAATCACATAATCTGATACTGGTCCTCGAGGCACGGCGTGGCGGCACTAGCTTTGCCAACAAAGTCATTGCAAGGCCATGCGGTGCAAGCTAGAGCATATTGCACGCGAGATGAAAAGAAAGCCGTGTCCAAACCTGACTCGAAAGTTCGTCGCGATATCAGGCTCCCCGCAGCCAGCAGCGTTTATTGGCAAGTCCTGTTCCAGAGGATTTGATCATGGCGCAAACCACAGGATGGCTGCAACTAGTATCATGTTGGCCTGTTCTACGGAGCGCTTGATCTCTACAGCAAACGAACTCTTTGTCCACTGCAAGTGATCTCGCCGATTGTAGAGGTTATGTCCGCCCACCCCTGATGTCATGCGATCAAGCACCGCCTTGTACCAACTATCTCTGCGAGGCAAAGGAGAACACGCGATCGCCTCATGGTTTTCCTCCATTATGATTATGCGATATCTGGTAATCCCCTGGTGAACGTGCTATATCACTAGTATTCCCGTGTGTATCGTGGCCGGGCCGACCTCCATTGCACGCTTGCCCTTTCTGCAACAATTAGGTACGGCATACCTATCCATAGAGGGCTAGATGCCCTTTATGCGTCCAACGCGAGGCACTCGGAGGAATGGAGCCCAGTCGCAACGGAGCTCTGGAAACGTTCTAACATTGTTGGGAATGACCGCCATTAGAGCCAGTAGTGGTTCGCGAACAACTCCCGTTGGGAAGATAGTGTTGTTTCACATCACGGGACCAGTCTGAATCTCCTCCTCGGCTTACCCACACAGGACCTAGTACGACGCTGCTCAACAAGCGATACCGAATTAGACTTTTGTGTGAAGACGTGGGTCGATGGCCATTTGAACCCGTATCTATTTGACCAGAGATGTCCATGTGTGAGTGTGCTTCGTCTTGTCGCTGAAACCGTACCCAACAGTTACTGCGTTTTGGTTTCCATACGGCTCGTCTCACTGCTGTATGGGCTCGACGAAGCTTAACGAGGATCCGGTCGTTGTTCGGTTTTACACAACGGTGAGGAGTTAAGTGACATGGAGATGATGTTCTTTCCTCGCGACCGGCGATGATGATCACCGCCTATCCCCTTTGTATACATATATATAGACCTAGCGGCTCGATGGGCATCCATACGGTTCTTTTATTTATTGTCTCTATACTGGAGACCGCTCACACCGTCGCGCCATCCCGCAAAAATGCCGGTCTGCCGTGGTCTGCCGCCGATCAAATACAGGTTGGTGCATCGTACGACTTCTTTCACACCATTCTTCTCCTTATAACCCCGTCTGGATGGGGGAAGATACTGATGAGTAGGCCTCTTAACTGTGTCTAGTTGACCGCCCAGGTCGAAACGCTCGTTAGTATGCTCATAGGGCCCCGTCGAAATCGTTTCGGCAAATTTGGAGTGACCTTTTTGTTGTTGTGGGGCCCTCCCCCGAATCCACGTGTGTTATGGTGTGCGCTCCATAGCAGAGAAAAGGAAATCAAGCTTGCGCACCCAATATCTTTCATTATCCCTTTGAACTTTCCATTTCAAGCTGAATCACTGATGCATTGATCGATAGATCATGCACAGCGAACGCAGGAGACCTCAAACTAGGACCCACAGCTCTCCCCCTATACTCTGTCATGCCCATGTTCCCAAATCCAGACCACCGCGGTGATCAGTGCGCATTACACAGGCATACACAGTATACCCCAGGTGATCGCGGAATGTTATATGAAATGAGCGCCCGGGTCACGCAACTCGTTTCCGCCTCCCATCATTTCCTTTCCTCCCGCCCGCGCCGCGATATGTCATACATCATTATTGGTTTTGACATGTATCATTCCCTTGACCCGAGGGCCGGGTGATCGCTGCGCCGGTCCCGGCTTCTGCCTCCTAGATGGCGAGTGGGTCGTGCATACATAGGGTGTAGCGTGTCGAATGCAACATGTACAGCACTCCATTGCCCACACCCTTGAACGTTCTGGTGCGCGATGCTGTGATGCGTAGCGATTGCTATCCAGTGATCCTCGGCCGACGACATCACACGCGCGACGTATCGCATCATGGATTCAGGTTTTCACCCATACAAGGAGCTTGTTCAATAGTCCCGGCTTCCCGTCGTTGATGACACTATCACCACCATTGTCATCGTCGTCGTCGGGTCATCATCAGCCATCAGGAGCAATCGGATGTGGCATCGGATCACGTTCTGCGACTCCACCAACAAGCCCCAGAGTGATGTTCTGATTTTTCCAAATGCCTGCTGGTCCTGCTATTTCCAGTGTTTGTCTAATCACCACTGACGTGTGACGACCAAGTTCAGCATTCATCGTGATAACATCACGACGCCCTATTCCTCCCTAATCGATTCTGGAACTCGGACGGCGCGCGCCGTACCGGGTCCGGGTCCAGCTCTGTCGATCCCCAAAGTTCTCTCCGGGAAATCATGGGCCATCGTACCCGAATCCATCCAGCGCTACGCGTGCCTGTGGGATGAACGCCAGGTTTGGAGCCCTTTCTGGGACTTGCCATCCCAGTGTACCTTGGCCTCGGTTCCGTCCTTCTCTATCGGAAACGGGGACAGTTCTTTTATTTTAGCCTCTTTTCTGTTCCGAGTCGATAATCTTGCTTATCGCAACATGATTTCCGGATGCCACCTGATCAGACAGATCGTACCGTTCGCCTGTCGGCATGCATTCACGCACGTGTCATCTCAGAAGGTTGGGATGGACAGCCAGTGGTGCAATAATGGCGTTTAGAACTCGTGATCGGGATGCCTGACGACTCCTTATCGCATTATCTGGAATTCGTATTCAGCTGGAGTGAAGCCATCACGATACACTACCTACGGAGACTAGCGACCATAGCAGCCGGAAACGTCATGCAGATACTTCATAAGACCGGCACATCTCCATGTAGTATATCGTCAAAGCGCTTGTAAAATATCAAAGCGTCGACGTATTCTTCCCCTGGCCCATCCGTCCGCTTGAGTCTTCCCGCCTCGGGTATCAATCCTGCCTTGACGAATCCAAGTGACTCCCAAATGCTGCCATCGTGTGAAGAATGTCATCCACATAGATCTACGGCGCATTAGATGGCGATGGCACACACCGAACGCTCGCCACGTTGTTGACGTACACCAAGTTGAACACGCTCGCCCGGTACCCTAGCCGCGGTGCGTAATACAAGAACGATCGTGCGAGAATGCGGCCGTAGCCGCCGTTTCGCTGCGATGGCGGGACGACGAAGCCCGCGTTGCAAATCTAGCGGTGAAGAGATGGCAATACGGTGGAAGCGATCAGGGTTTGGAACGTAACAACAACAGGGAGGGGGCCTTACGTGCGAAGACCGGCCAGGATAGTTGGGTTTGATCTAGACGGAAGTGAAGTACGCGCATACGATCAGCGACGTGCACATGACATGCCGATGCAAGGAGGTAAGGGTAGGCGCGGTGACGGGACCCAAGTGATTACTAGGAATAAGAATGAAGCAAGACCCTGTCGGCATGGCCACAGACAACGGCGTTCAACAACAGTGTGTATCATGAAACTTGTCACTAAGCAAACGAGAATGATGGGGACGTAGGAGAAGGAGAATGAAGAGAATGCTTGGATCGACGCACATAGTAGAATCCGACTACACAAGCGTCCCACGGTCGATCCGCTCTCACGCGCTCGATGTTGACGTCGACCTCCCGACCGTCTCCATCTGCTGAGCCCGTGTTGTGCACAATCCCAGCCGTTTCGCCGTCACAGAGGAGGGCAATCACGATGTCCGCGGCAAAAAAGTATGCCTTGAACGTTCCGGGGTCGCGCATGTCCTCTTGGGGATATGTGAGCCCCTTGTCGACCTCGTCTGCAAAGATGGCATGCAGGTAATCGAACAAGCCTGGGTGGTCCCCAGCACCTGCGCCAACGCCATTAGCCGACCCAATCGTAGATGGGTCAAGGTGGAAGACGGTCACGGCGGCGGCGTGTGGGTCGCGTGGATGACGCCACGCCGTCGCGGGGAGATAGAAGTTGGTAGACCTCACTGGACGCGAAAGGGCACCGTAAGCGGACATACTCAACGTTGACCTTCTAGTGAATTAATGATTCACGAAAAAGGACGCAGCGACAAGGTGATATCGATGTGATATGATGTGAGGGATTGAACGTTCGTCCTCAGATGGTGCTATAATTCACCTGACCATCTGCAGTTGGCTTATCTGGCCAACTTTACACCAGAGTTCACGTTCATTAGGTACCGAGTTTTGCCGGAGAAGAAGCCATTAGTAACTGATATCGTGAAGATCCCATGACCTCGATAACGCTGCACAGGTTCGATGCACGCCTCATCCCCTATCAAACGCACGCCTCCCAGGTCAGAACAATCGCGTGGCGCGAAGCTGGCGTTCTAGGCCCAGTTTCAACACTACACCGCGTCCATGCCACGGTGGTAACTCGCCCCCTTCTTCGTCTGCCGTACCTTTCCTCACCCCGTCTTCGAAAAAGACGTAACCGGGTATATATCGATCCACAAACCTGTGCCCGAGGCATGTCAGTAAGCGAGCCCGTGCCAGAAACGAGAATCAGAGGTGGTGCACGCACATCTTCACTTGCTCGTCTGTCATGCCTAGGCCCCCGTTCTTGGCCTTCATGTCTTGCTCTTGCTGCAACCGCCACCGATAGATGATCGCATGTCGCGACCTTGACGGTCCTCTGATCTAAAACCCCATCATATTGTCGTCGGCATCATTATCATCGACAAATGCACGCACCTGGATGAACGCATCCAACGCCTGCCACCACTCGACGTACGCCCCCAGCAGTCCGTTCACCTCAAGCACGTCCTCCAGCGACGCTATTGCCCGCATGTCAAATCCGACGTCGTCCAGGCCCGGTACCGGCGCACGCCATCGTGCCTCGACTACCTCCCGTCGCACAGGGTAGAACCCGACGCACCACCCCTCGAGTAAGACTATGTCCACGGGTGCACGTACTACCACCGTCTCATCGACCCGCCGGTCGCCCTCGCCATCAAACAAGCTCTTATCAAATACTGGCAACACCACCTCGCGCACAGGGACAGGGACGTCTCGCCTACCTCCACCGGCATCGGTGTCAATGTTGTTGATCGCCTTGAGTGCTCGCAAGATGGCGCCCCCCAGTGCGACGTCGTGCGTCCCCGGCAGCCCACGTCCGTGCAGCAGTCGATTGTGCGGATGTGCCTCGGCAAGCGCTACCAGTTTAGCATGGGGCAAGTACAGGTCGTCGATCGAGAGGACGGCTACAGAGAGCGAGTACGGCGGGTTTGTGAGCATCGATTGGAGATGAGACGTGAGAAAGGTCTTGCCGCTCCCTTGTGGACCCTGGACGCCCACGAAGAGCGGGGGCAGGCGCAATCTAGAAGAGGTGAAAGAGGCCTGCACTCGGTGGTCTACCAGGCACTGCAGGACGTGGTGTGCCATTGCCTGCACTGCAGGTGGGTGCGCACTGGTCGAGGTCATCATGTGGCCGATGGTGTGTTTGCAGTTGGGGTTATCATGGGTTGGATACGAGTCACGTGGTATATCAGCAGTCGAGATCAGGGCTATCTATCAGAGTCACATTACGATTGCTATAAATCCGTACCAGTACCACACACTCGCATCTATCACCACCGCGACTAAGCGCTGCCGCATTCGCAGACGGGTGACGGCAAGCCAAACAAAATAAAGCGTCTTTTCATATCTGCATCATGTCCAATGGCGAAACCAGGATCTACTTGCCCCCGCCATATCGTGCTTTGCGGCCGAAGTCAAAGGGTACGTATTTGTACTTGATCATATGTCTGAGCGAGTTAGCGGTCAGTAACATACCGAGATCAGGAGCTGAACAGACATACTGTATTTGGCGGCGCATTGTCAATGCAAACAATACGCAGAAATAAACCACCAAGATTGGCCAGTAGACGGGGACATCGAACATGTCGGACGTAGTGAGCAAGATGGAGATGATGACGGCACGCGTCCCGCTGAGCCTACGTGCGAGGGCTGGTTTCAGTTGCTTAGTGAGACAAAGTGAACACGGGCGCACCAAAACTGCCATTCAGGCAACCGCCTCACAAACGGTCTAAACTCATCGTCTCGCTGCGAGGGAAGGGCGGGCCCGTCGTCGGTTGCGCCCTCTTCAATCTCGTCTGCAAGCAAGTCGTCACGAAGTGAAGGGTCAAACTTGGGTTGCAGGAACGCCAATAGCAAGTTGAGAAGATAGATGGCAAGGCCGTCTGTGAAACATGGTCACCGGACGAACACGCGAGAGGAGGAAGCGCACGTACAACATACTATATTGGACGCCCAAAAAATACGTCAGTCTAAGTCTTTCGCACACTCGAAATGGAGTTAATCGCTAACCAATGTACCACTATATAGAAGGTAAGTTCGGGGACTATGTATGCGAGTTAGGAGAGACTTACCCCTTGTGCCAAGACGATTCGAAGCATGAAAAGGGCGAGCAAGCCGAGGGTTGCCAGCCAACGCTGAAGAACGTGGGGTGTCCAACGGTCGAGGGTCTGCTGGTACTGGCGCCTAGCATTGGCGATGGAGGCTTGGACCGTCTGGAGCGGCGTCGACGCCGGTTCGTCTGAGGACATCATTCTTGGTCGTGACAGTCTTGTTTTGATTTTAGTCTGCAATGTGAACACGTTAAACTATTTTCAAGCGGAGATTGTCGACGTTTCAATTCCTTCTCAGGGGTAACCACACGGCGGTCACCATGGTCCGCAATGAAGTGCTACCATCTCGTACAAATTGATGATCGTCGACATATCAGCCAGGTATTTCTTCTTGCGGAGGATGATTCGGGCTTGGCCTCAAGCTTCTCGGCATAACTTGTCCTTGGCAAGCGCCGTTTGCACGGATGAGTCCATGCACACCCCTCGATCACCTTTTCGAACTCAAGTGGGAAGGAAGTTGGCGGCTACGATGGAAGCAGTTTGGTCGGACAGGGTCGGAGGTGCTAATTTGGATATTTCTTCTTGATCGGGTAGAGAGAAATAGCGGAGACTCGTAGAGGCTGATGCATATCGTCCTGAGGGTCGCAATGCAGCCATTGGTCAGTACTCCCACATGAACGCCGAGGTACTATGTATTGCGTATGGAATCTGGCCGAAACGCTGGAGCTTGATGAACTACAGGGTCTTGTCTTCGATGAGATTGATGAGCACGAGTTGGTATGTCATCTCCTTTTCTTTCCAAGGTAATTGAATGAATGCAGGTAAACTCGGACTCGAGCTATAGATTTTGAGAGCTATGGTTACACCGAGATTGTTTCAAGAGGTTATACACACTCAGACAGAGTCAGCTCGGGGAACTCGCACCGCAGGGGTGGAACTAAGGTGATCAGTCAGAGTTTCCTTACCGCACCATCGGTAACCAACGTACACCACAGTGATTCTCAAAACCTTAGGTGCTGTTCGAATCTTCACTCAAAGTGCGATCGTGATATGTCATATCCAATGCCGACGGACAAAGTAGGTAGTCAACAGTGCCATACTTGGTAAACGCTCGTCTCGTCGAACATCTTGGGTAAGTGACGGACCTCGTGTTCACCAATGTGATGCGCCGTTCAATCAGCTAGCCTGCTATGGTAAGTTTGATAGGTACACCCCCATCCTGTGTACCGCTGGTCGAAATAGCCATGAAACTACCAGTTCGGGTCCTCAACAGAGTACTCGGTCTTTTTTTATTCAAAAAAGAGGCTATGTCCCAAGTGCCGTTAACTCGCGTTGATCGGGTTTACGCACCGGTCAATATATGTAGTTCGTTGCTGATTCCTTCCCGAGGCGCTGCTGGCTGTGTACCTGACTGGTGTAGTCGTGACATATATTGCTAGCAGGTATGCCAGGAAGTTTCTGTACGATGTGCCACGCACAGGCGGGCACCAAAATCCCTTGTCTAATATACTTTGGTTCGATTGGCTGATTGCAGTCTACAGTGCCAGTCCCGCTTCTGGCGCCGGGAGATCCAGATCGTACGCACGTCGTATATCATTTTTTGTTGCGCCTGACCGTCATCGATTTCGCTCTTCATTGTGGTTACCGTCTTTTCAACCTAGTGTCGGGGGGAGCGACGAACTTTGGTTTACACAGCTCGGCCACTATTCAAAGCCCACTCTCGCGTTGTGCCCGGGGAGTAGCTCTCTCGGATCTCGTTGAATCAGCAAGGGACGGAAAGAACCATAACTGCAACGACTTGGTCTGTGTGGCTGGCACATCGTGCATTATCATACGCTTAAATGTCACCGTCTGGCCATCCTAACACAGAAAATAGCTACAACCTCACCACCGACCACCGAAGCGGATAGAATATCCCAGTTTCATCCTCCACCACTTCCATCTGCACGTTCACGTTCACATTCCCTTTCGCAAAGACCTCACCGTCCCAAAGAGCGCCCCAAGATTCAAGGCTGTGCTGAAACATCTCGAATCCTCTACCCCAGATCTCTCCGTGGTGTATGCCTTTCTGCGGGTTTCCGACGTGTTGACCGAATATCATGGAGCCGGGCTGAGGAGATAGGAGGCCCGCTAGCGCTTTTGCCATGTTGAGTTGATTTTCCTCCGAAAACAGAGAGAAAAAGTGAGATGCGTAGATCACCGAACATCGTCCCGCGAGCGGATTCAACGAGGTCAACGTGGACAGATCTGGTCTCTCTGTAGACGGGGGGTTGTCGAAAGGAGGTACGATGCGTAATATATCGGGATCGAGTGCGTCCCCGGGGACGAAGCTAATCGGATAGGTTTCTGGCGTCGTATTGAAGAGAGCATGGCCAAGGTCAAAGAATTCTTCAAAAGCATCGAATATCATCAGCATCATCTATTTGCAGGTTCCGGCATTTATTACCTTTCCTCAGATCGCTGGTCACAACATTCTTGAGCGGGAAACCGTCCGCCACGGCTTTCCTGGATTCCGCGCCGACTAGTATGTGCAAATATTTCAATGTTCGAAGGAAGAAAAGCCCGACAAGCATAGATCACTTACAGCAACAACCCATTTCTAGGAAGATCTCGTCCGGTCGCTCTTGGCCAAGTTTGATAATACGCTTGTACTCTGGCAGCGTTGTAATCCCTAACCTGTGATACATCAACACGAGAGCACGCTGAAGATTAAGGGGCGAACTTGCTTGAGGAATGAGAAATATCTGGTAGTCCCGTAAGGGAACACCTGGGTCCTTCAGGTTGGAGGATGAACTTGAAACGACGCCCCATCACTAACCTTCCATGCCTTCTCTTGTACTGCGACAATGTGAGTTCTAAGGTCGTCGTCGTCATAGATGCCAGTCTGTTCTTTGAAGAAGGTCGCCTGGTCTGCAGAGAGCCCATACGCCGCATCGAGGGGCTCTGTGTCGGGCTTCAATCGCTCCGTAAACTTGGTACCTCCACCGGGTTGTCCTACTGGGATGATTTGGTCGTCCATGGCTAACTGCACAGTGCCCTCTAGAGCAGCCAACTTTATACATGCAGCAAATTGGTCGCTTTAAGCCCTCGGATAGACTTTTAGACGGCTAGTCACCAGTGTAGCCCCAATGTCGGGCCCCGGGCCCCGGAGCTAGTCAGGTTTGCATCGTAATAACGATCAATTGCTTCATTGTTGGTGGGTCACTAGTACTGCCGGCACACGATCAGCGTACTATCAAGAGCTTCAATGTTTTCCCACGAGATCAATGAATCACCAATTTGTGAATTGAATTTGTCAGAAAGGTCCTCACTTGATATGGTTCCTGATTGCTAGTGCTAGTCGGTGTCCCTCATCGAATGCCTTCTGTGGTGGTGCTGCGTGGAAACAAAGAAGCGCAGGTAAGCAGCCCAGAAGGAGCTACCAGGCTTGGCTTGGCTGGCGGCCCGTGGGATCGTCCTCGTGATGATCATCGGCCCCATATGACACCAACTGTTACACTTGGAAGTTACTTCCGCAGTCCTGGAAGGGCGGCGGTCAGGGTAGAGGTAGCCCCCTTGCTCGCCTAATGTGCGTACCGCCCCGAGTCGCACACAGCCCTAATCCTTGGAAAGGGACGACCGACAGGCGCAGCAAACTAGTCTGACAGCCCAGGCGGCCCTCGCAGACTCCCAGTATTGTCCGCAGGCTGACCATGCTTGCCATCTCACTAGAATTGCTGTGGTAACGGCAAAATTTGGTCACGGACACCTTGTTGAATGTTAGATATGAAGCCCACTTCCGGAATACCGTGGATTCCACGGCACCGAGTTCGTCGGTGAACGATTAATCGGTCATCCCAGACCGGTGGTCGTAATTGTGTTGAATTCAAGAGAGGTTTCATACCATATTACTCGATTTTGTAACATTGTGAAACGAAATCTGATCCAAGAAGGTCATCGTACTCTAGAAGACATATGGAATGACTGCCTTTCTATTCCTGGGGTAGTCCGGAAATTTGTCAAGGTACCACTGATGCCCCTTGTAAGCACGTGCAACCATGAGGAATACCTCAGACGCGAAGAAAATCCAGGGTGGCTGGACCGAGGTGACGAGCGCGCCAAGTGACGTCGTGTCAGGGAGGGACGCCGCAGCGAGCGCAAAGCCAAACCACTCGATCCATTCGCACAGATAGTTGGGGTACGAGACGTACGCGTAGAGATAGCCGTGTGGTATCCCGTAGTGTTCTTTTGGCGCCACGCCCCCGTCGTCTTCGGACCTGGCCTTGGCTTTCCCCTTAGCCTTGGCGTTGCGACGGATGTTGAGGAGGATCTCGTCGTGGAGGATATTGCCAGTAAGTCCGGCTGCCCAGAGGAAGATGCCTGCCCAAAAGAGGGGTCGGGCGGGAGCGGATGCAAGAAACGTGGCCGCTGTGTTCGAGTGGAGATAGGAACCCATGAGGGTACCATTGATGGTATTGAAGAAAATGGCGGAAATGGGAACGCTGATGTGCGATTTTGAGCGAGAGGGGGTGCGGAGAGGTGATATGAGGGCGCGGTTTGTGTAGTGGACGAGGAAGAGGGCGGCAATGAGAATCTGAGCGGAGGATAGCGGGGACCTATCAGCAGAGGAGGAAGCGAACGGAGTGTTGACGAGCGCGTTGACAAAGGTGATAGGTGCAACTATTTCCATGACCATCCAAGCACGTATGCCATCAACCAGGAAGATGCTGTCGCTGGATGGCGTGAACCGGCCAAACGGGGCGTTAATGAAGAACTGGATGGGGCATATGATGGGCGGTATAACAAAGAACAGTCGTCTCGTAACTACCAGGGGAAAAAAAGGTCAGACGGTGAAGACCTATCTATACATATAGACTTGCCATCGTAGAGTGAACGCATGGTTGACAGCAGATGGTGACTAATATGTACAACGATGCCAAAGCCTCTCCGTCTGAAGCGGACACCTGACGAGCGAGCCCGTCGTAAGGCTGCTAGGGCAGCGAGAAAGAGCAGACGAGAAGGCCAACAAAGCAGCAGAAAGAAACACCCCGAGACTGAGGACCACGACGACGACGACGTGTACGGTCCATCCCCACCCCCCGCCTCTTCTCACCAACCAGATCTCGAAGAAACGCGCTTCAGGGAAAAACTATGGGATGCGCTCGGGGACGACGAAGCCTTGGATGGGGTCAATGCCCGATTCAACGATTATGCCCACATCCCTGACAGATGGTCCCGCGACAAGCATGACGCAGCCAATCCACAATACATGGATGACGACGAGTACGCAGAGTGGCTGAGAGAAGGGATGTGGAAGTCAGTCAATTCGTCTTCTCGCTCGCGATCTTCACTGACAGCTCGTCCTTCTCAGGCGGAAGCACGCGCGAGAGTACGAGGAACAAGCGAAACGGGATGCAGAAAAGGCCGCTCAGAGAGCACGTCAAAAGGAAATCAAAGCAGAGACAGCCAGGTTAGAGAGGATAGCCCTCGAGCGGGAGGAAAGGCGGAGAAAAGAAAAGCAGAGGCAACGAGATGAAGAATACAGACAGCAATACGAACACCAATGGAAGGCGCTCTTGGATCCTCGGGCACGCGACTATCATGGACCGTTAACGTTTGGAGATATTCCTTGGCCTCTCTTTCCAGTCCGTTCTGAAGGTCACAGAGTCTCTCGCGCTGAACTCCACGTGGAAGATATC
>JBBPLX010000943.1:0-13171 GCA_038090015.1 Leccinellum albellum
CGTCCTTCTTCCTAGCACACGATGACCGAGAGCCATAAAAATGAGACGAACGATGTCAAGGCGCCTGTGGCAACAGCAAACACGAGGAGGCGGTTCAACACGCTCTCCGTTTGAAGAGGTCGATATGGCTGCAGATCATGTAACCAAGATCGACACTTGGCGAGATGGTACGCCATCACGCAGGCTGAAAATGTGTCTCCAGCAACGAAGAGCAAATCAACGACAAGAAAGACTGTTCGGCATGCTTCCAGACTGGCGACCCACGTCGGTTGCATGGCACTGAGTGTTGATGAGACAATGAAGAGAGTCAGGAATTCAGAGAGCAAGCGGGAGGTTGATCGTACCCCAATAAGCTGAAGTAAATTCCGAGGACTGGAGAAAAAGAAAAGAAAAGAAAGGGGAGTTGAGAATGAGCATGATTGTTCACGGATAAGGATTACCGCCACGCTCACTTGCTCGTGATGTGCACACTGCGAGCTGCAGAAGATCAGCCACGATCACTCAATCTAATTCACGGCATACCATGAAAATAACGATCCACTTATTCGATGTGACTGGTCAGACGCGTGAGGTCACCTAAGTTGAATCCAGAAACGGTGTACTCACACAACCATATTCGCCAAGTGAAATATCTGCAGAAGACGATGACGAGGTCGGTGCACCCGACGAAAAAAGAACCAAATTTTAGGCTCACAGGTAGACGTAGAAATCGATGATGAACTTTTGATACATCAGTTCAACCGAAATGCGGTACCGACTGAATCTATACTTACCCCGAGGATGTACGTCACCTTGTCCCAAAGGCTCACATATATAAAACATTCCCAAGAGGCAATCGGAAAAACTCACCGCAAACGCCCTGTGTTGAAAGAGAGTCCTAAGTATCGAAACCGAAGGGCCACACGAAAGTAGAAAATGCAGACACACCCCGTCCCCGACTCCAAGATGCTCATATTGCCATAATGGGCGACAAGATAGTCGTCCATCGCCCACATAGACGTGGCAGCATGCGCTGTTTCCAAGACGCTAAGACGATTGAACGTGAGCGTCACATAGCACGCTGGACCCTATTCAAGGGCAGAAGAAGATCAAACAAAGCTGTGGCCTACATGAGGATCGCAACCTAGAGCAGGATTGCACAAGATTAGCAAGTTACCTGAGGATGCGTGATGGTGGCCTTAATGAAGCAACGTACCGTCGTCTTGAGTCTCCAGCCGTCGTTTTCGTACGTCTGAAAGTAGAAGAAAGCTTGCATGCAACTGATCCCGTATAGGCTGGATCATGCACTGTGAGAAGGAGAGCTATGGACGGAACGATGGAAGCAAACGTACATTAAGGCAAGAAAGGTACCGACGAGCGGACCTCTCATGAGGGAAATGGCCTCTGCGTTCTCTGCAGACATGTCACAGGATAGTAACACTCCTGAAAGAAATTGGTGGTGCGCGTTGAAATGGTCCGATCGTCACTGACTCATCCATGCACAGTTGACGTGGACAAGTCTCATAATGTACAACGTAACGAGCACGTACCCCGTACTCACGGTCCACTTGTGCCAGTAAAAGCTAGTGCTTTTATAGAATCTTCCTACATGAAGTTCAGTGATGAGTTGAGTGTTGTATGTACTGCGAAACAATTAATTTATGGCAGATGTCACCGAATACCCCGACTCGGTCCGAGTCTTCTCCGACACCCATTACAGAAAATCCTTCCTTAAATATAAAGCTAGAGCCTATCCATTGGCAGGGCCCTTTTTCCTAGCTGTGCCTGGCGAATATTGAATATTACATCGTATCTGATTATCACCCAAAGTAAGGTGATTTGGAATAAGTAAGTATGCACCCGGCCAACATATACGTATTTTCAAATTGCGCTCACTGAGCCTGAGAATTTCACTTAAATTTTAATGATGCGGCGCTTGGGACTCGGAGGCTATACAGTCACAAGCGAGCCCGGGCCTAACTTAGAGTATCCTAACCCATCACTTGGTAAGTGAGCCTGAATATTCGCTCGGTTCGGACCCGTTGAAGTGGGCCTCGAACTCCGAGATACGCTCGTTAGGTGACAGTGACCGATGACGACCACAGTATGCTCGCTCATGGACTGCTGACACAGCGCGCGCGTGCTCAACTGCCTCTCCCCTAGTGTTGAAGATAACTGCGACTCTCGGAGCTTGATTAGCTAGCCCAACTTGTGGTTCAAATCAGAATATACATGCAAGGAAAGCATAATTGAAGAAGATGGGTCGGGTTCTCGCCGTGTCACCCCAGGCCGGAGAGCGCTTTGCGCTCCCTCCTCCAAGCCCACTGCTTCCCACTCCTCCCAGCGCGCAGAGCGACGTCCAAACAATACTGATAAGATGGTGGCAAGACCCTCCGACCAGCCAGTGCTCAGGTTGCCCGGTCAACCGGGTCACAAACAAGTACCTGGAACTTTCCGGACTCGGGTTTGCGGTGCCAGTTCGAAAGTCATTAAAATACATCATGCAGCTGATCAAGCGCATAGTGGACTAGTCCAAGCGACAACCAGGTAGGTGGTGCAGCATCCTACGATGCAGGGCTGACCAGTTGCCATCTTCCTTGCCCATGTCTTTGCCACCCGAGTCCCATTTCGCTCTAGTTACGCCAGATCACAACCACCGACTCGCGATGGCGAATACTTGCAAGATTAGAACGTCAATACCGCTCCCAACCCTAATACCGCTCCCAACCCTAATTCCACACACACGACCTGTATTCGAGACCGTCTACACCTCGCTCCTACGCTGGACTAATACCCGTATGGGGAACGGTAAGCTCCCCATGTATCTATCTAGGTATTGTGTGCGAGTTTCGTTGGTATTAGGTCATGCTATCGTACCAGGAACGATTCCTAAAGGAACACTTTTATACCATGACAGATTCTGCGACGAGTTGCCGACAAGCAGCGAATGGTTTGCTACCGATCCGGAGCGTTCATACGCCTTCTGCGTTAATCATCCCGAAGACTATTGGCTATTCACACTCATGACGACTCGAGTACTCAAGATCGTCTATTTCGATGGAAGTAGTGCCACAAAACTGCCGTACGGTTTGTTGGATACGCAAGACTTCTGCTATGGGAAGAATTGAACCTCGTGGCGGAGAGGACGAAGAGGATCTGCAGAGGATCAAAGATATATGTGATAATGTGAATGGGGGAAAGACTTTGGAGTGGATGCCTTTGTGAGGTAAATACAGCTCACTGCAGGCGTTGTCATGGATTGAATTCATCACAGGGTGAGCATCCGAATTTCGTCTAGTGATCGAGAATAGTTCACTTTACAACGGATCAGCGAGATCATGCTCTGACATTACGTCGGGCATCAGGGTGCTCTCTTCCTCGAACGTAGTGTTTCTGTTGCGCCAATGGCTCGAAGATCCCTTCTTTTGTGAGCTTGACCACCAGATTCGAGAAATCCTGTTAACGTAGAATATGTCAGTTATGATGGCCATGTTTGAAGTCATGAATCGCGTGAACCCTGGTTCGTGGCACGATCGCTTCCCAGGAGGGGCGCGCGTCAAGTTGGACCTAACTCGATTAGACACTTTTTATGACACCCAGCTCGTTCCTTCCCTAGCTCCCATCTGGGCCTACCAAGAAAGATGGGACCACCGCATTCAAAACATCTCCAAGGCAGACCTCTCCGCGCCATCAAGTCACGGCTAGAAGAGTTCTTGTCCAATCCAGATGACCGCGGTTCGTACAGCGGGATCGATTGGGCAGCGCCCAACCACATCATCACCGACCGCTACGTTGGGTGACTCGAACTGGCACAGTATCTCCTGAACGCCCCTACGACAGGGGAGAAAGAGGCCCTCGACCTGGCCGTCAAAGCACAAATGCAGCTTCGAATCATATTGACGCCCTACGTTCTCGACCCGGTCGCTCCGCTACACCCTGATGCGCCGGAGGAGGGTGGTCTCGACTGGGCTATGCCGGTATTCAAGCTCTGCGCCACCACGCATACGCATGGTATGGACCCTCTCGTGACCACGTCGGAGAAACTGCTGCTCCAAGCTGTGCGAAGGACGACTCGGGAGGCGTCTCGCGTGATCACTAAGATGTGGGCTACGGGGTTGAACGCGAAGGATCGGAAAGGGGAGCGGCTAGATGGTCCGGAGATGGCGGAGGTAAAGCAGGTCCGGCGAGCGTGGAGCGAGGAGCTGGATCGGCTGATGGGTATGGTTAAACTGGAGCGAATAGGTTGATTGTGATCCTTGTGGTTCAGAGGTGCGGCGCCACGTTCTTTCATCCTTTTCTTTCTTTCATCGACGACCGAACTGATCACACGACGTAGAGATTAGGAGATTTACTACCTACTTATGTGGTCTATCGGGTTCCCTGGGCAGATTCAAGTCCCGCGAGGTGCAGATCCGAGCCGTGCTACTGGCAAGGACTCGGTCAGGCCACTGGCGCGCTCGAAACTGGGAGCGAACCCGTACATGCATGGGTCTCTGCATCCGGACCCCAGCGTGTGGATCAGGCCAGAGCCCCAATGTATCAGACGGACCGCGCCGTACATGTTCTAAACCTTGATCTTGGACACAGTCGTGCTGTCTACTATCTCAGACGACATGGCTTCGATTTGCATTCGATCAGTGAACAGACTCCGGGCCGCTATCACCGGCAGGGTCTTTATTCTCGTCACTTCGCTAAGCGGAGAGTCAAACTCCTCGTTATCATCGCTCTCACGGGCGAGAGAAAACGAGTCCAATATGGAGGGGATTTAGATGTAGTCCGAGGAGATAAGCAAGAATCGGAATATCGCCGCAAGAACCCCCGCATGATCGAGGACTTCACGGGGAGGGAAAGTGCGGGGTGCTATGATATTTGCAGAATGTCGATTGAGATCACGATAAGGTATTGGCACGTATACCAAATTGACTGGCTCAACTCGAGACTTCCGATATCCTCGATGTTTTGACGCTCAACGTTCCAGATTCACCTTAGTGCAATCTCTCCTCCACGGTCATGAACCAATTGCTTCTAGTGTGATTTCGTAAACCTGCTCTCCATCCACTTCCGTATTCACAGAAGCTTGCCAAAAGCTCCAGACATATCTGGTGGCAAAATAAAATGAAGGATATAAACATGAAAGGGAAAAAGGTGCCAACGATGAATGAAGTGTCCTTTACGTGGTGTTAATGAAGAATGCTACCATTGTGCTACCAGATGCGTTTCCAGCGGTCATTGCAGTGAGAAAGATGGGTTTATAAAAATGCATACCAAGCCCTCCCCTATCTTTCTTTTTTTTGTAGTTCCATTATTTCCAAGTCTGTCAGTTTGAGCCCGTCGATCGGGTCCACACCTTGCGTGGGAGGAATAGCGAGGCACCGATACCGACAAACACGAGCAAGGTAAGATAATAATATACATACCATGCACGTTCGGGCGTCGTGATTGATATTGAAAACATGGACGTAGCCGTAGCGGGCCCGATGGCGCGCATGATCGAAACCAATAGCTGTGCGATGCCGTTGGTGGCTCCAAGAGAGGCCGCGTTAGGAGAAGATGCTGCGATATAGATAAATATGCAAGCTATACATAGAGGCGTCGTTTAGTAGTGCAAGCATGGCATAGGGACGAACGGATGATAGCTCACAATACCCGAGATTCAATATCATCGCGAGGGCGAGTTGTAACCCGACCAGGGACCAGACCGTCCAACTCAATCCCTGGGATCGAGCGAGGGCGTTGATTAAGGGAAAAGTTAGAATGACAGGTATGCCGGAAACTATTGAGGCGGTATAGATAGCCTTGGACCCAAAGCGATCGTGCAAATCCGCGAAGAAAAAGACTTGGAACAATCCGTTCACCACGCCATAGACGGAAAGAATATTGCCAATCTGTGGTGGATCGAGTCCGAGTCCTCCAAGCTCAATCGGTGTAGCGAAGAAAAGTGGCTGTGATGTTCGGAATGCGATATCCAGCAAAGAAAGAGTCGCATAATTTCCTGCTGCGATCAGTACAGGCGGTACCAAGAGCGCGCGCAGTGGTAACGGTGTTTCTTCATCCTTCCTTAGATCATCTGTACTCCTATTTGACAGTGTTTCACTGGCGGAGTCAGGCGTGGGTATGATGTCCACTGCAGGTTTCCGGCTGAACTTTGCTTTAATCAACTGACCGAGTGAGACCCGGCGGGGCAGAGTCTGTAACAATCTTGAGACAGAAAGTGACAAGAATGTGTGTACAGTCCACCGACCTCTTTTAAGAACAGGAACGTAACAAGCCAAGCAATGGCGGTAAACGTGGCGGGAACAGCGCAGGCCATGAAATATGGATACTTTTTGAAGAAGTCCCAATCTCCAAAAGTGTCTGGGAAACGATCAACGGGCTTGGACAAAGAACCACCAATATAAGGGCTACACAGACATTGTACAACTAATGAGCATGAAGGGTGCTGAGCATTAAATTGAATGACTGACCCTAGGGTAGCACCACTTGACCAAGCAATGGGCATATATGCATACGCCTGTGCCAGATTGGTGGAGTCTGTGATTTCCACCATCATGCTTTTCATTACGCCAATATTCCCATTCAAGGCGCCGTTCAGAGATCGGCTGAATGACACGATGATAAGAAACCGTCAAACGATCAACGGAAACGTACCTCATTACCAACCCCCAGAAGGACTTCGATAGACCGAAACAATACATCGAAGCGGACAAACCGATCAAGCCGGTCAAGATGACTGGCTTTCGGCCGATATGATCCGACAACCGACTCCAGTGCAACACGGTGAGAGCTTGTGTCGCAAAGAACAACGAATGCTACGGTCACCCAGAATGAGGAATGAAGAGCCAAATAAGGGAAATATTATGGAGACAACACACCAATAGTCCTACATAGTACCCAACTTGAGTTTCGTCGCCGTTCGTAATGCCGATATCGCGTATCAACTTGAAAAGAAAAGAAAAAAAAAACGGAAAGAATAAACAGGCGTGTGTGAGGAAGCAGACAACTGGGACAAACCTGAGGGGCAAACGGAGCGATGACTTGGGAGGTCAGTGGCTCCGAGAGCTGGAGGAACAGGATGATAGAGAATTGACGCCAGGGCAATGGTGTCCTGCCCTTTTTCTGTTTTTGATCCTGCAGAAGCGGCGTCTCCTCGTCTAACACCTGCGAGGTCATGATGGTAGTTCGTGAGGAAGAGTGATAATTCGAAGGGAGTCCGCGTCTTTTCATCTACATCATCCCAAGATTGGCCTTGTTTATCAACATCTGAGTTTGAGAAATTTATTTTTGCCTCGGGCTTGAATTGCTAGATACTCACATTCCAGGAAGTCACAATGGAGTTTAATTAGCAGGAATTTTCAGATGGCGAACTCCATCAAGTGTCACAGGTTACCACCTACGTTCACACCATGACTATTTTTGGTTTCGGCCCAGGGGGGGAGAGCGATTTACGCTCGTCCGAGCACCCGGTTTCGGAGGCACGATCCGACCCGGTTGCCGTGACGGCAATGGAGGGGTCGCAAGGGCGCTTTCATACCTACTTTGGAGACATCACCCCCCATGACAAGTGCACGTGACAGACGCGCTCAAGCACAGGCAAAGCGGGTGAATTGCAGTCTACTATATTCACGCTTTGGCAGCGCGTCCACAATGAGTGTCACAAGCACTCGATTGTCCACAATCATGGATATAAACCCTTCGATTAAGCTTGATCAGTCATCTTCAATCAATTTCTTCCTTCACTTCTGCCATGACTTTCGCTCACAGGAGACAGAAAGTGCTGCCCGACATCCGTGTCGACATAGATGCCACCAGGAGTGCGACTCTGGCCGAAGAACGCTGGCTTGCATATAAGGCCGCGACACCTGTCAACGTGAACAAGGCTCTCCCACCCATAAGGGTTGAGAACCAGGTGTCAGAAGAAGAAACGCGTTTGCTGCATGAGCTCTGGAATGGGGCCGGATTAAGCGCAGTAAGTGCCACTCATATACACTTGACCGCGATAGGCTTATATGATCACCAATTGACAGCGTGCGCATCGTAGGAGGCATCGTGGTCAACCACCTACTGCGAGTTGGATCCCGCACGCGATCCCCATTCCCGATAACGAAAATATCCCGCCCCCGTTGCCTTCTGCTGATCCATCCATGATGGCTAGCACTCCCCCAACCACAGCGAAGAGATGTTGGGGATTCCGCAGTGCAAGGTATTACCACAGCCTTAGATTCCAAGCGTCCCCATTTACCTGCTCCCCTCAGACCTTTCAGCGGTACCCAGGACGAAGAGAGAAAGCCATACAACGCACTTGAAGTGCTTCGTTCTATGGCCCAGGATCGGTTGAAGAAAAGACTGCGGTACGCCAAGTCCGCACCGAATCTGGGTGACCAGACCAAGCCAGTAGCACAAGGAGCTCAACATGCAGTGCCCACGCATGGTCGAGTAGCACCCAAGGAAGTAGAAGCAAGGGTACCACGGACCTCGGCTAGCGAGTTGGCACCCCCTGAGGTAGTTCTTCAGCCAGATCGCATGGATCGGAATGCGATCTACTTTACCATCGATCCTAACTGGCGCTCCTCACGGGGCAGCTTGGAATTCCATTTCATCACACCTATACCCAACAGCCCTGCCTCCTTAGGGAGACCAGATTCTCCTCTTCTGCACAGGCACCATTCACTAGACCAGCTCTCGTTCGCAGCAGCACAGGATGCTACTAATACTTTTCCTGCGGTCGTCTTTCCCGAGCAGTATCCGAGCGATGCAATTCTTGGCCAAATCGACGAATTGCAAGCATACCTAGAACTTGAGCCCTGAGTATTCGAATGCCCGCACTTGCTCCGCATTGGCACTGCCTTGGAGGCCTCGAAGGCCTGAAGGAAGATCTAGTCCTTTATCATTGCCCACAATAGTGATCTTTAGACCGTCATCCAAATTCTGTACACTCCAGCATGAGCCATCACTCTTTTGTATCAAATGTGTTGTAACTTACAATAGTATTGTTGTTCTCGTTGACCGTTAATGGCGATACAATGGCACACCTCAATTATCCATTCCTGTATGTTATGGCCATTTCTACGAGAAGCTGTACCCTTTGAGCGTTAGACTTGATTGTTGGGGGAAAGACACGCGGCTCCTCGGGCAAAGAGAGGACCGACCTGGGCCCGCATGCGGCACAAGCAGTGCAAAATGACCCACACTCGCTACATTTATACACCGCTTCGCCTGCTCCATCTCATCTTCAAGTTCTACCTTCTGCATCGAATCTTTTTTATACTTTACAATGTTGATGTCTCCACTGTTCATCGCTTCACACAGCAATCTCGGCGAGACCTACACCGAGAACCAGAATCCAGCTCTCTCGCGAAAACACGAGGTGGACATATCGTCACAGCTCGACTGCTGTCACCACATGCAGTCCCCCAGACGAACACCATTGGGTGAGTTGCGGTCTCTCCCCAACCAGATATCGGCTAGAATGTCAGTGGTATGCAACTAGATCCCTTGTCTGTGTCGGACCTAGAGAACAAGCGCTCCCGGGACTCGCATTCGACCGACTCTGTGTCGTATCATTCTCTCGTCGCGACCCTGCCTTCTTTCCCCGATCTTCAGCTTTCACTCCCGGGACAACCCGTAAGTTCTGGTTCTTGCACCGGAATGCAGCATAGCGGCGCTCCCGGAGCGCTCGTCTGCTCATGGCCGCCCCCCATTCCAATTCCAGGAACCACCGCCAGTAGATTGTCGCATAGCCGCTGCAGTCTTGTGGGGCAACAAAAAGCGCCGCAATGTCCCTTGCACAGCCGTAATGAGAAGATCTCGTCACGTGCTAGTTCTCCGGAACCTACTTCTACCTCCAAGCAACCATCAGATATCTCCCAGACAGAACCCACCACAACCATGAACAAGTCTATTCGAGCAACCAGCTGGAAGTCCGAGAACGTCCTTCAACCTATTCGGTCACGCACCAATTCCCTACCCTCCGTCCGCCGACCACCGGGGGAGCTATGGCGGTCAGACGCCTCGTCGACAAAACCGGCAGACGAGCCCGTCCACACCTGTGACTCGGTGGTGTATTTCACACCACCAGGCCTCCCACCTCGTCGGCCCGAGCTGAGGCGTAGTAGCTCTGTTCTGGATACACTCCCTCATAGTTCAGTGTCACTATCCTTGGCTCTCGGATCACAGCCTCTGCGGGCTTCAGAGCCAACAAGGGCAGTGCCGCCCATTGGCGCAGAACGGAGCAGGGTCGTATCCATCGCATCACTCAAGTCACGCGTTCAAAGCCTTCCGGCGACGAGATCAGACGACCCTTGTAGATCTCCTTGGCATCATCCCACGCCGCCTTCACCTGGGCTAAGGCCAAAATGGAGGGATGAAGTATGCCTGTCGAGTACTCCATCACAAGGAAAGCTGCCGCCGGTCCCTAGTCATGCCAACATGACGAGGGCAGATCTCGAGCGCATCCTGCGTCATACTGTTCGGAACAAACATGCACCAAAGATCATATCTCCGTTGAGCCCGCTCCGCACTGCAACGTCAATTCCGGCATTCGACCTATCCAATGATCCGGCATTCCGACTACGCATGCCATCTCAATCGAACCATCCGTCGCCCCGATATTCGAGGCCTCCGCCGAGGCGAGCGCGAACGTACGTGCACACTCTTATCCCCAATTCCGCGGTATTGCCGCCGTACCGCTAGATCTCATCGCGCCCTCTCTCGATTTGCAGGCTCTGTGACGGATATCAGTCGTTCGATTGGGATACCACCTGCATTCATTGTCAAGAATGCAAACGAGACACGGTCGGCAAGAGGCTTCTGGCGTTCCGGTACCGCCAGCAAGTGCAGCAGACCCGACAACACTTTCAACGCAACAACTTGAAGGTTCCCCGTGGAGGGGCGACAGCCACAACCACGACTCCATCTATCGCCATCGGAGTGGACGACGATCGCATCGCGCTCGCCAGTCGTATTAGGGAGGCGTATACTTACGAGATAGATGAGGAGGAGAAGAGTCTGTGGGAAGAGGTTGCCGCGGTTACGGGTGCTGGACCGATGCCGTTTTCGGTTCGCACGGGCGCGCAGCCCTGCGGTGCTGCTGCCTATCGGCGTTCCGCGGCAGACGTCAGCGGGAGCAACGAAGGTGAGCACGACGACTACTTGGATAGTCAGGAAGACAGCTTGCTCGCGAACGAGTCTGCAACTTTGTTTCGAAACGTGAGCGTTTACTAGGGAGAGTAACTTTTCTTTCTTTTCGTTCCTTTGGGTTTCCGAATCAGGAACGGACTGTATCACAATGACCAACTATTGCGCTGCGTCCTTTTTGTTTTTTCTTCCTCATTTCACTTTTTTGTCGGCTATTTTATGCTTTCATCATTATGACACAACAGGAATGTAGAATATCAGATCCAACCTGCTACCACGTACACAAATACACGCTGTCATACATACTAGTACAATGGACAAAACAACTTTCACATCTCCATATTTTTCCCGTCGTTCTGTCTCCGACCAAGCGGCATCCAAACCATAGCGTTTAGCTCCTCCTGCAAACTCAAAAGAAGTTATACGCTCTTCCGAGCGGCAAACTGGTCGCAGGCTCGATGTCCATCAACACCCCATCTGCCTTGACCTCATAGCTCTCCGGGTCGACCTCCATTTTAGGCGTTTTACCGTTCCATTTCATATGCTTTTTACACACGCGCCGACACCCGACCACGGCCTCGACGCGCTTTGCAAGCTTGTACGACTCCACCTTGCCGTTATCGATTGAGGCGCGCGACACGAAGGCGATCGAGTTGAGGGCTGCGGCGGAGGGGAAGGAGCCCCACATTGGGCGGCCATAAGAGGGTTGAACAGTCGGGATGGAGCCGTTGGCTTCGCCCACCTGTCTCCGCACACAGCGTGCACGGTAAATGAGGGATGACGTCAGTCAAGTGGACCAACTAACCAGTCCTTTGAAAACGCACCTTGGCCCACACAATGACGCCCGACTTGAGCACCATCTCCGGTTTTGCGCCAAATAGCTCGGGCTTCCACAAGACGAGATCGGCAAGCTTGCCCACCTCGATCGAACCGACATACTTGCTGATCCCGTGTGTGATCGCACTGCCATCCCGTCGTGGGCACGTGAGGAACAGAGAATACAATAAACGAACCAGATACGCACGGATTGATGGTATACTTTGAAATGTATCGCTTGACGCGACCATTGTCGCACTCGTCCGTGTCGCCGAGCTCGTCGAGCGGACCACGCATCGACCTAAGCTTGCTTGCCGTCCTCCACGTCCTCGCTACGACCTCGCCGACCCGACCCATTGCCTGAGAGTCCGAACTGATCATCGAAATCGCGCCCGAATCTTGGAGGACATCTTCGGCCGCAATCGTTTCCTCCCGGATTCGAGATTCTGCAAAGCGGAGGTCTTCGCAGATGTTCCTGTCGAGGTGGTGGCAGACCATGAGCATCTGAAGAAGAGATTGTAAGCTACCCTGTACGTAACACGGTTGTAATCGCTGCTCACATCGAGATGCTCATCGACGGTATTTGTAGCAAAAGGACGAGTAGGATTCGTGGATGACGGAAGCACATAATTGTATTGACAGACCTTAATGATATCAGGAGCATGTCCGCCGCCTAACATTACATCAGTACAATGACGCATGTGATATCTCATGTCAGATTACAAACCAGCTCCCTCAGTATGATATGTATGAATCGTGCGGCCATTGAACGCATCGATGGTAGCTAGAGAACATGATCACCACGGAATCAACCACCCATCAGAAAGAACATACACTCAACGAAACCACTCTCGTTGAGAGTATCAGTATGAATGTTGACCTGGACGTCATATTCATCTCCGACATCAAGACAGTTCGAAATTGCGGCCGGAGTCGACCCCCAGTCTTCGTGGAGTTTGAGTCCTGCGGCGCCCGCTTCGATGACCTCTTCGAGAGCCGGTCGACCGGAATCATTGCCCTTTCCCGTGAACGCGAAATTCATGGGAAGGCCATCCGTCGCGGCCAACATAGCCCTTATATAGAAAGGGCTGGGTGTGCACGTAGTCGCGTTCGTACCAGCACTGGGGCCGGTACCACCTCCGATCATTGTCGTCGTGCCGACAGCGAGTGCCTCCGTCACCTGTTGCGGACAGATGTAGTGAATGTGCACGTCGATGGCTCCCGCCGTAACGATCAATTTCTC
>JBBPLX010000944.1:0-13150 GCA_038090015.1 Leccinellum albellum
TCGACATGCTCAAGGCCCACCAGGCCTGCATAGATCTCCAGAAGGGCGTGCTCCGCATCCAAGAGCGCGAAGTCGCGTTCCTGGCCGAACACCAGCTCCCTGAGAAGGCGCGCATACTGGAAGCGGGCGTCGAGGCGGACGGATCTCTCCCCACTCCCCAGCCTGCCGCCGGTCCGTCATCGTTGTCATCATCTGCCAGAGGGGGAACGCCCTCGTTGGCCAGTCCTGCCGGTACAGGACCGTCGAGGTTTCCTGGAGGTGGATATACCCTGGGCGGTAGTGCGCCGTCGGCTGGAGGGCCGCCTCCCGTCGCTGGAAGTTACCCCGAGAGCTCAGTGCAGGCGCTCGTTGGTCTCGGCGCGTCGAGAGAGCAGGCAATCCAATTGCTGACCGCAGCTGGGGGGAACGTCGACGTTGCCGCGAGCATGCTGTTTGGGTGATTACCTTTCAGACGATTCAAAGAGTGTAGGGGTTTCAAAGCTGGAAATAGGGCGAGAGCGGAGACCCAGGAATATGTGAGATATGCATGTAGATGTAGTAGCACAATATTGTCTGTAAATTACAAGATACAATTCGAACATTTATGTGTAGTACCAGTAGCAAGGATTTCTCGTGATCACCGGCATTTGCCGTAAATTCATCCATGACGTTTGCCAGATGCTCAATGATTGACACGAAAGACACGAGCAGGCGCTCTGCGGCACCTATTGAAGTTTCTGCTGTTAGCCTCCCTACAATATATTCAGGACCAGCATGCCGACTCGTGGATGATAGTGATTGCCCATGTGGGAGCACATTCGGAGCTTGCCCAATCAAGCATGATTGGGGAGAGCCGTCGGGTTCAACAAGTGAGTCTACCTGCATCATGCACATCCTTAGGGTGGACCGGATTCATGAATGGGAGGACACAACCCAGCATGAAAACCACGATTCCCACCTCCATCATTCCATCGGCGTTTGTGAGACGAGGAATAGGACCTGGTTTCGGAAAGGGCGCGTTCTCAGAGTCCAGGGTGAAACGCACAACCGGGGCTTGCCAGGAAGCATTCATAAGACCGCAAACGAGAACGAAGAGCCCACAAGGTGGCTGATTGAGTTCATTGGTTCACGTGGGGGGTCTAAGCGGTATATGATATTGGGTGATCAGAGTTTACGAAGTCTGCTGTGTATACCAAGCACTGCTGGTGTCGAAACCCTCCGGAGGCGTGGGCTCCGACTGGAGATAGAACGAAACACGCGTTGTCAGTCTGACTATCCACGAAAACCCGGGCTATGAGCGCACGCACCTTCTGTCCGCGGAGGTGCCCGGTCAGTCGTCTGTCTCGATCCATCATCATTTCGTCCCACGCGTCGACATTGTATCGGACAGGCTGACATGCGAGCGCATAGCTAAGGACGAGAGCCGGAAATGAGTGGCGAAAGAAAACCGTACCTTGCCTTGGTTTTGCAACCTCTTGGACGTGTTCAAGAGCGTACCCGCCGCTGCGAACATGGACGTTAGCAGACCTAAGAACACAAGTCAGCGATGGGCTGGCTTCGGTCAAGTGCATTAGATGGTACCAAATGGAATGAGTGCTTCCCATGGAACCGGCATATTGACGGAGTGATTTAGCTTGCTTGACTTACTATTGGAAGGAACTTCTCGGGATGTCTATTTGTCGTTGTTTGAATTTGCGTACACGTGCAAATGGGGAGATTAGATAAGATAATGACTGCAATTACATCCGGAGAAAACCATCAACGGCTATCCTGAATCCCATGAGAGCTCCATCGGAATCGGAAAAAGCTCTTCGTTCAGTTTGGCTGTGGCCATTCTCCTTTTGAATGGTTTCTCGCGCTGTCTTCGGCGCGTGAAGCCTGGATTTCCGTGGTAGATATAAGATCGCTTCTCGCTGCAAAACCATCCTCGCGTTACCACCCCCACCCTTTCTCATACAATGACAAACGTAACAATATCTGTGAGCTTAACCACAGGTACAGTGACCACGAAACAGCTATCGATAGGTTAACCCTGATAGATTTCGCGACAGGATACTCTTTACCCACCGTCGGGTTCGGGGTGTATAAACTCGAACCTGAGAAGTGCACCGAGTCAGTCAAGAATGCGTTGAAGGCTGGGTATAGGTGTGCAAAGCGTCCTTGACACCCTCGATTGATTTTCATTGTGCGTTTCTCTCAGGCATGTCGACTGTGCACAATACTATGAGAACGAGGTCGAAGTCGGCCAGGGTGTCCGGGATTCTGGCATTCCACGCGAACAAGTCTTTATCAGTATGTGCTTTCGAGGTTACATGACGATTGCCAAGTTTGACATGGCTGTGAAAATAGCTTCGAAGGTCATGCCTGAGGACTATGGCTATGAACAGACATTGAAGACTGTCAAGAAATCGATCGAGAATCTTGGATTCGGTAAGACCTCTTTCGGATGCCACCAGAGTGCATATGTTCACATACAAAATTCAGATTACTATGACCTCTTCCTCGTTCACTCCCCCCACGGCGGGCGCGATGAAAGGCTCGCAAAATATAAGGCTCTACTTGAAGCCAAGAAACGCGGCCTCGTACGGACCGTAGGAGTATCGAACTAGTGCGTCGGCACGCTAGTAATAGCTCAACTCCTTGCATTGACATCTTCTCTGCAGTTCGGAGAAGCATATTGCAGAAATCGAGGAAGGAGGGTTAGAGAAGCCCGCCGTGAACCAAATCGAGGTGAGAAATGATTGCTACCGATAACCCAAATCCATTTGGACCTGGATATGGCGCAGCTTCACCCGTGGTGCCAACAGCAATCAATCGTGTCGTACTGCCAGTCAAATGGAATCGTCGTGCAGGCGTACACGCCGCTGGTGAAGGGCAGCGACGCGCCGGATGGGAAAGGAATCAAAAATGCCGTCGTGCTGAAGGTCTCAGAGAAGGTTGGTGATCGATTGATCCTCCTCGCGTGGTGAATTGGTCTGATTGAACTTGTTGATCTTAGCATGGCAGGACTCCCGCACAAGTTCTGGTCCGGTGGTCCCTGCAAAAAGGTCTTGTACCCCTTCCCAAGGCCACCTCACCTCACCGGATCGAAGAGAACTTCAAGGTATTCGATTTCAGTCTCGATGCGGAAGACATGAAAGCAATCGACGCACTTGATCAAGGAGCCGCAGGTGCTGTGGGCTGGAATCCAGTGGGAGAGCCCTAACTTGAAGTATAGCGTAAATCCCCAAAGTACACGGGTGTATGATGGTTATTTGGGCGCCTCCTGAACAATCAATATATACATTGTAGCCATGTTTGAATGAATACTTTGAATCCGCGCTTATACTGCGACACTGCTTTCCTCGCGCGAAGACCGATCGTTGACATTTATCGCAGTCCTCGGGGCACGTGCACACTTTAAGCACTAGAACAAGGGGATCCGAGCCCATCGTCATCAACGGTCAGGGGGACATTCGCACCACCATGTGTCGTACCACTCGTCGTTTCACCGCGTCGTGGCCATGGAACATCGGCAAACGTGCCGACACGTGTTCAAAGGGAAGGATATGTCCATTTGTCTTGGCGCTTCCCGGAAAGCGCCTCTGTGAATGTCAGACCGGGAAGGCGGTACTGGATCAGCGCAGGCGTCTCCTACGAAGTTGAGGTATTCACACGAGTGCAGTCACGAGGAAATTCAACGAATGGAAAGGCAAAGTATGTTCGGAGAGTGTGAGACGAACATGACGAATGTGGAATGGTTGTGACACCCCGTGTGCGAAACACGAGCCCGGATCCCTACCTCCAGGTAGATATGATTAAATTTGTGACAGTATTTTTTGCTTGCTATCGGGTCCGGGGAACTCGGGCACAGAACTCCGGAAGCTGCGGGAAATTAGGTTCGGGTAGGTACTATGTACAAGCACTCAGCTCGTCAATGGGGAACCTCTCGTTGTTGTTCTAGGCCACGTGAGCACTGGGTCGCCTCATACCGTTGTTCATCCACAACGTTTTTAGATAGTAACATCAAATGACATAGCGGGTTCCTTGACCTACGGGGATACTGAGCTTGTGTGAATAGCAATTGTGTATACTGCAGTTTTGGGAAGCAGAAGATTAAAAACCGAGGAAGCAGGATCAGAGAAAGTGCCGTAAACCAGCCAAAGTGAAAAAATAATACGGGAGTGCTAGCTCTGACGTGCACAGCTTCATTCGTGACGCTCAAAATCGATTGAGAGTGAGATCCGAGATGAGGTCGTGCACACGAAGTTGCAGGGCCGTCGTTTACTGCCTGAGATGACCGAACTTGGATAAACACCGATGTGTGGCGTGGTAAGAGGCGGGTGTGTGATGAAACGCAGTGGTACGGCGAGCGAACTCGGTCATTTTAATGAACACACCGTTCAGACCTCCCTCAGGATGATCCCTTTCACTCTACGCTGGAGGTGTATTCTCGCCTTCCTCCTCCTCCTCCTCCATCCATCCTTCTCACAGCCAGCAACGCTCCCATTTACTGATTGCTACAATGGCGACTCTTCCAGAAAAATGTCCGTCGACACCGTCTACTCACAGATTATAGACGACCAGACACTGAACATCACCGTTCTCGGCGACACTGCTGCAGAAATAATCAACTCCATGACTACTCTCGGTCCGTCTCTCTTCACGTTCCTCGCACGACTCACTCAACCCCTCCACCACTAGCCGCAACGCTCTTCATGGAAACCACGACCCTCACAATCAACACGTATAATAACAGCTTTTACTTGTGTGATCTCATCAGCCCACCCTCGCCTCTCCCTACCCTTACTTCTCCAAACTCGACATACTGTCCAATTCAAGCGGGACCATATGCTTTCGCTGTGTCTATGCCTCTCAACTTCAAAAATGTCCTCACTACCATGAACACTCAGCTCCGTGCGCTCGACACCAATGAGCAGGAAATACTGTGTCTCACTGTTGCAACCACACCACTTCAACCTCGTCTACCTCATGCGCCGTACGGACAGGCTCGAATCATCTTTTGGGCCACCGTCGGTCTAGCAATTGCTTATTGGTTCATCGTTGGCATAGCCCGCATCACCGCTGCCTGGGGCCGTGGTCTAAGTCGACCGGGACCAGGCATCTGGCAGCGTATACAGAGCACTGGTTTCATCCTTGCCAGTGCCATCAGCGGTGAACGTCTAGCAGCATCTTCAGCGCTCATGAGATTCTGTATGTCATTTATCTTCATTACTCCTCTGCATCATTCTCATCTTGGCTAGGCTCGCCTTCATTGCGAGATATCATCATGCATACTCAGTGGTGCGCCGCGCTCACCATGGTGGCCGTTCAATGGCCACCGTTCATTTGTAGGTCACGCCCTCGTTTGGTGGTTCCATCTTTTAATTTTCTCTAGACCCGCTACTCTCGCAGACAGCGTGGGCCACCCTTACATACAGTGAGTGACGCTCAATTCTGCATACTTACGGCACCATAACCCCTTTGATGCCGCAGATGTTAGCATTACACCCAATTCCGAGCATTGGAGTCCGCTCGATGTCCAGCCATACAATCCTCCGTCCACGTTTGCAGATCAACTAAGCGATCCGAGTTCCGTTCTCTACCTCAACACATCCATTCCTAATTCTCTCTTTCTTCTCCCCCCCGGAACGCCAAACGGAATGCAGGCCTTTGCATGGAGCGTGGGAGTCAGCCCTCGGAATCTCTTTGGGATATGCCTGTCCATCTTCCTTGCCATCATAGCAGGGATCATTGTCATCAGCTTGTTCATTTGGCTGATTGATTGGATTTTCTCACGGAAATCCCCCCCGACTAGCCTCCCAACCACGGCAACCAAAAGCCGTAGCCCGCGTCAATCAACGGGAAGTAAAGATATGCTCGATACCATGATGGACGAGAGTCGTTCGTTGAACGGTCATACTCATTCCTATCCCACGTTACGACGGCGCTGGCTCCGTCCAGATTTTAGGTCCTTTCACACTAGCGTTTTGATTGGTAACCTCGTCCGCGTGCTGTCCCTCTTTCATTTCCCTGTGACTGTTTTCTCCGCTTATGAATTCTCTTCTGCCTCCTCGAGTTCTTCCATTGCCCTTGGCGCACTCTCATTTGCAGCTTTCTCGGTTATCCTCCCTGCGCTCTTGTTACTTCGACTCTCTCGAACACCTACTTCCAAACTCTACGACGAAACGCGGACTCTCCTCACCCTTGGACCTCTTTATAACCATTTCCGCCCCGGCTCGCAACTTTTCTCTGGATTACTCTTCTTGTCAAACTTAGTTAATGGGATTGTGATAGGGGGTGGTCAGGGCAGTGGTACAGCCCAGGCCATAGTCATTCTTGTATCGGAGGTGGCCAGTGCATTGATCACAAGCATATGGCTTCCCTGGGGCACGGGGGCGGGCATGAGTCTCATAAGCTTCCTGTTCTGTGTCGCTAGAATCGTAATTGCGGTCCTACTCGTGGTGTTGACACCAACGGTGAGAGGAAGCACTATACAACTCATTGCCCAACATCACTCACATCGTCACCCAGATTTCTATTGGCTCGGCTGCTGGTGGCTGGGTCGCGTACGGCATACTCGTCGTGTTGTGCCTCGTTTATCTCGCTTTGTTCCTAATCTTGCTGGTCAAGTTCACAGAGGCTCTTATTCGCGTATTCGGTCGCGTGGGATTCGATCGATCTCGACTCCCGGACGATAGTGGCCTCATTGGTACATTGACCATCCTAGGCTGCTGTGGAACTCGTAACAGTGGGCGAGAGCGCAGACCCTACAAAGCATCGGAAGTACGGGACTCGTACACTATCCGCGACTCTGGGTCGTTCGTACCACCACTCACCTCGTTTTCCTCGCCGGCTAAGGGTTCCACTGCTTCGAATCACTCTGGGCCGCCCGCTTCGGTACTTCGTCCGGAGCATGCCCTGCGTCCATATCGAGAAGACAGCGATGACGACGACGAAAGCACGCATATCATGAGTGCATGGCAGCCCTTCCCCAGCCTTGGAAATAGGGTCTCCTTTGACTGCGCCGAATCGCCTCGCACGCAGACGTCGAACTCTGGATTTTCGCGCGTGGGAGGCGGACGTGCACACTACGACTCTCCATATGCGATTGCGGGGGGCAAAGAGGGTTCCACATTGACCTTCCCCAGCGTGGAACGGAAGGGATCAGGCCCTGAGGGTTCCACAGCCGTGCCTCATGAAGAAGGCCAAGCACCTACGCCGACGACTTCTGTGGCCAATGTGGCAAGGATGCCTGTGCTTACCAAGTCGGGTCTGCCGGCAGGTAGGACGATGAGTCACACGGCGATTATTGTTGGTGAGCTGGCTGCCAGCGCCACGGCGGCAAGCACATCACCCGATTCCCATCCGTTGGTCGAGCCTGGAGACAAAGGGTCTCGCGGTGATAATGTAGCCAACGTGGAAGCAAGCCAGCCGAGGAAGAAGCACTGGTTCAACATCCGTCGCCACCGCAGACACTCGGACGGGCAAGTATTGGACGACGTGACGGAAGACGGCAACAGCGGCAACCGCAATGCAGCCACTTCGAGCTCGAAGGAGCCCGGACGATCGTTCGTTGTGATTCGCGATCGACGGCCGATGACCTCTCGACCCGAGTCGAAGCTTGGCCAGAAACCGAGGCAATCGCTGGACGAGTCCCGTCGAGCTTCACTCGTCGGTAGGAGAGGCGCGAACTCATGATACCTTGCGCGTGTGGCGTCACCAACGCAGCCGGGACATGTTGATATCTGCCCTAATGCGTAATATAAGGGAGATTGTTCGTGTTGCCCTGGATCCTTTCCTCCACCCCCTTTTTCTTTCCCCCTAAGCCATCCCCCGCATTTATCCTTTTTATCCCTCTCTCTTGTGTGGCCATTATGTAGCATCGTTCACGGACTCATCGTTACATTACCAATGGTATTAACAGCACGTGTAATATTTAGTGCACTCTTCAGCTGTTTTGGACCTCTGCTTTTCTCTTCCTTTTTTTTGGAGTGTGTCAAACGTACAATACCAGCCACGAAGTATTTATACATGCATGATCTCCATCTACGTATGCGAACGTAAGGGAACGACGACATCCATACGGAATAAAGAATGCTCGAACGTCTGGTGGGAAGCCACTGACTACATTTGGGTCACACAGGCATGCTTCCTGCCTCACACGAGGACGCCATCCTCTTCCTCGTCGTACCCACCCACGCCGCGCGTGTCCCCCCCGACCCAAAACACGCGCCAGTCCTCAACCGATTTTCTGAGCCATCCATACACCCCCGCCTCCGCCCTGAGCCGGGCGACGACCTCGTCTGTGTGCACGCTCTCGAACGAGCGGCCCGACGCCGCTGAGTCCATTCGCTCCAGCACGGGCGCGCTCACCGTCTCACTGAGGCGGTGCCAGTGTCCGCCGTGCGCCAGAAAACCGGTCTCGCCGATGAACGACTGTCCACGGCACGGATCCACCAACGGCGCAACCGCCGGGCCGGGGGCGTTCATGCCACTACCTCCCAGTGTGCCCACTCCCCCGCCGACGCTCACCACGCTTCCAGCCCTACCCTTGCCTTTGGCGCCTGCATTGTTGACGTTGGTAGCCGTGACAGCGGCAGCAGCATAGTTGAGCGCAAGCACCGCAACGGGGACTTCCTGCGCCTCAATGCCGTCCTCGCCGAACGCGATGAACTGTACAAATGGTGACGTCTCGGACGACCGCCTCCGCGGGATGCACACTCGCACGCTCACGCTGGACGGGGCAGAAGACCACACGAGGGCATGGACCGGCTGGACGGACTGTACGACCGCGGGTAGCGGCGCAGACACGACGTGCGTGTTCTTTCCCCTCGTGAGCACGTAGACCGACTTCTCGGGAGAAATTTCGCTGACGGAAAGTTGCGCCGCGGGAAGATCGACGATGGATGGGAGGATCCAGGTGCCTTTTCCCTCCTTGAACGCCATGAAATCGATCGAAGCGCGCGAACGCCTGGATCCGAGAGTGCTGCCCACGCTCAAAGAATCTTTTCCAACGGTCATGAAGCTGCCGCTGCTGCTCAAGAGACCATTGGTGCTTCCGGTGTCGTACAATTCGACTTCCGTCACCGCCGCATCTGCGATCCGTATGACAGTCGCCTTCTTCTCGAACACAACGAACATGGCCATTTGTGCGCCATACGTGAGATGAGGGAACGGAACCATAGAAGCATGTTTGCCGTGGGACGAGAAGTGGGAATCAGAGGATGAGCCACGGGAGTGACCGTGACCCGCCTGTCTCGGTGGCGTGTTTTCAGCAGAAGGCCGGCTGGAATCCTGAACCGACTGGTGTATGAACGCAAGGGCGCGGGGTAGGGCCGGAACATAAAATTCCTGTCCATGAATGACACATAAGGGACTAAAGAAACCATATCAGAATTAATGACCCACCTTCACGAAATGAAACGCTCTTTCTCCCTTTGGGGTCTCATACAAGAATATATTATATTTCGTGGCTACCGCGAGAAGTGCCCGTCGTCCATGCCTGCCTCCGCCAGGTCCAGCCCCACCCTCCTGCCATAAGGAGTATGAAATGACGCTCGAACTTGCCAGCCGTGAACCAGCACCGGCGAGCGGCACGAAGTCAGTGGCCCAACGCAATGGAAGATCGTCAACGACATCCCATGATGCGTCAGCCGAGGCAGTGTTGGTCTGCCTCTTAGCATTCGGAACAGCAAGGTAGGATTCGTATGACGTTGCGGGTTGCTGTGTACGGGTAGGAGAGTCGATGAGGTGCTTCAACCCACGTGTAATACTGCTTGCTGGACGATGTTTTCTGACAGGTGTTTGCTGGATGTTCCAGTCCGAAGCCCGGCGGAGATCCACAGGATGAGTACCCTATGTGAAGTGGGTCAAAAATGCAGCAGATAGGAGGAATTGTGATGTACAAACTTTCTGGGCAATCGTCCAGTTGGCAAGGCTCATAAGACTCGTCAAATTGTACATCCTCAGGGTCCGCAACGATTCTTGATGCCCGTTTGAAGCACTTGGTGCATCAGGTTCCGGTCCAACGAGAGCTAGAACAACACCTTGAGGGGTTCCTTCTCCGATATCTTCGTACTCAAGGATCGACATCTGATACACGCTAAAACGACACAGCAAGGACATTTGAGTGCAAACTACACATATTAGTATTAGCCGAGGGCCACGTACGCTTCTCCCGTCCACACTACACGTGCCTGCGCGTCTCCAGGGCCTTTCTGAATGACTCCAACGTCACCGTCACTTGCCCACTCCATGGGATACATATCAAGGACTGAAAGTCCACTGTCCGTACCGACGAGCAGCATACGGTTGTGGTTGATGGGAAGGATACATCGGATAGATGACGTGGTATGTGGCAGAAATCGCGAGCCAAATTGATGAAGTTGTAAATGGGTAGGCAGCAGGGCCTCACAAGCAGTTCTTTGTACATCTTGCTGATCTATGGACGAAGCAGAGATTGCAGATTCGGGGTGAGAGACACCTTGACCAAGCTCAGAAGATGCTGGGAGATCAGGAATATCAGGAGCTATGGTAACACGCAGTGGGGTGGGCGTAACGCGACCCTGGTCAGTTGAATAAGACCCGCCAGGTGCCGCGAGGGTATTTAGTTCATCCGTTTGGGTATTCTTAGCATCCCTACCCCTTCAGACGAGATCAGAGAAGAATGTGGAAGATTACTCACAAGTGGCCGTTCCTGATCGTCGTTCCAACCCCGAGCACGCCGGCGCATTAGTTCTTCTGGTGCAGTGTCTGCGTAGCGCTCCGCCGCCCTAGACACATCACGACGCAGGGTTAACGGTGTTTTGATTGATCAAGAAAACGTCACACCTCTTCTCAATCCACCCTCTCCACCGACCAAACCTGCATGCATGTTCAGATCTGCTTGCAAGCTGGGCGCTACAGAACGTACCGGGAATTTGCGCTCTGTTGGGCAGCGAGATCGTCATAAGTGGGCAAGTCTCCATCACCATCCTGGTCTTGCTCTGCGTCCTGTATGTACGCTTCAAACGTTTCCAAAGAGTTAATAGACATCGCAAACTAGAAAAAGGTAAGTAACAGTAGTAAACCGCCGGTGCCAATACGCCAACGCCCCTGATTTCCTCTTCCAGATAGTGGCACGTGATATCAGCAAAGTTAGATTCAGTCGAACTTTCATCCAAACCAACGTGCGTACAATCCCCTCTGGTAAGCAACGCGCAGGGTTTGTGCGCTGTCAGTCCATGATTGGTTGCTAGCTCCGTACCCGGGCGGTGCGGAGGCCTGGGGTGCCCTTATTTTATCACAGCGGCTTGCCAGTGTGAATCGTGATGGCGCATTATCGTTATCTTTTGTCCGGCTACCCTGCACAGGATGCTTCCAACAGTTCACGATGGCCGACAAGATCGGTGGAGCCTATTCATGCCAATCACCACGTGAGTCTCCCACGGAATAGACGATATCTTGCAATGATGTTCAGCGAACCCCGTTTTTTATCGAGTGAATATCCATAGTAGGTCTGTGCCCCGATATATCAGAGCCCTATCAGGCCGCCACGACGCGCGAGGACGCGTCGTTTGCGCGAGGCTGGCCGATGTTATATTGAATCCTCATTCAAATAGATCTCAAGTCTCTTTACTCCAAATATGAAGACCACGTCCGTGTCACTATGCAGGACGCTCTTTGGTATGCACGCGTCAAATTTTTTCGTGGTTATCTCTCCACCTAAGGTCCGGGAGGTATTTGTCACCGTCCCGCACCCCAAGTCGAAGCTGTGCTACATTCAATGATTTAAGGGCTCAGTAAACAGCATACTTTACTCCAATCATTAGATTTACCCCACCTCCCCACTCGAATAACACCATTACACTCGAACATTACAGGAAATGTTGTATGGAACTTCTGCATTGCTACATGATCCACCCCTTCTGATTCGCGCCCCAAAAAGGTACTCCCGCCAACCCCTTCTCCAAGAAAGCACCTTCTTGCACCACACCGAGAACGCGCTGAATGATTTCCCCTCGTTCATTAACTCGGATGTGGCCCCGATGTCTATTGGGTACGTTAGGCTGTTTCGCTTCCATTCATATTCCTGAAGACTCTTATAGTGTCAGCGTTCCCATTCAGTTCCGCACATCGGACTATCCGTTGACCCCTGCCATTGCAAATAGCGATAGTGCGCTGCCCACCGTTTTTTCAAGCACCGCACTGTCAGTCCTACGTGCTTCTCGGAATTTTCGTTTCATTCAACCGTTTTCTACTTGTCAGAATTTTCGGTCGCGCACCAAATGCAGCGTTGCACGGCGCGCTCTCCGAGTCGGTGATACCTCTCAGGGACCATGACTACGCCACTGATACATATCCGAGGCCCTGGCCGCGGTTCGCTGCTGCTGTGCGACCCGAGAGGAACATGCATGCGTCGTGTGTGCCGCATACGCCTTCAGAAGAGGGAAACGCGGCCGTCATGCAATACGGTAGTAGCCAAGACCCGTCCGAGGTGATGATAGATCTGTCTCTTTTGGGACAGACACAGCCAACCGACTACCATGCTGTGGAAGCGCCGACGCAAACTAAGACACAGCCCACTTCGCATCCGACTTTCCCTTGGTTATCCGTACAACCTGCGAGCTTTCTCAACGTGAGCACCAGTGCGATAAGCCAGATGAGTTGGGCTCAAGCCCATTATCAAGGTCAAACACAAGCCCAGGCGCCAATCCCACGTTACCAAATGGCAGATCCTGTGCTGGAACAGGCGCCTCCGCGGATCGTCGGTCACCCTCACCGTCGACGTCATCGCGGAGCGCAGACCCGTTCAGAACGCGTGGTCTGCAATCAGTGCAAGAAATACATGTGCCGACAGTCACTCAGGAGGCACATTAGGGAAGTGCATGACAATATCAAACGATCTTGTTTAAAGTCTACGATCGCTGTTGCTGGAGTCTTGTAGCTACGACCAAAGATGGCCTCTTGCTGCGATCAAAGCGCGTATTCACAGCCTACTTGTTTTTTATGTGCTTGTGTATGTTCCGGACAAGCTCGTCTGTCACGCGTAGTTGAGTGGATTCATGTACGGAAACATGTATCACGCATATAATAATGTGTATGAGTAGTTGATGGGCATAATCTTCTGCCGGTTTACCCCTAAGAGCAAGTGGGCCACTAATGTTTCGGGTGGATTCTTAGTGGCGAAACGTGATCGGCGGTGAGAACG
>JBBPLX010000945.1:0-13128 GCA_038090015.1 Leccinellum albellum
GACTTAAAGCACTGGACATATAGAAAAATATGGATCGAAAGGACGAATCATTTAGTAGTAGCACGAAATGAAGTACGAATCAAAATAATTCAGGCATCTCTTCACATTCATCGCCCTCCTCATCACCAATGAAATACATTACATCATTTAGTGCTCCCTGTAAACCTGCGGGTTCCACCGGAACATTTGCCTCGACGATTGTAGCGAGTATATCATCGTCACTGACTTCAACCATCATCTCCGCTTGTGTAATGGCCCACCCCTTTGTGAAGTTAAGTCATTCCTTCTTGAGGAAGAATTTCAACATTTGTAACGCTTCCATTAAGATCGGGCTGATTCGGTTATGACGCTTGGTCATTGTTTCTGCAGAGGACGAGAAAACCCGTTCGCATGGGATGGCCGATCCTTGGATGGGTAAGTAGTTCATCGCGATCCGGTAGAGTGTAGGGTATGTCGGTCGAGACGTCTGTAAAGAACCAGTGTAAGCTTCAAAGCGTGAACAATTGGACGACTCACTGCCCAGAACAACAGTGAGTCAGTGCCATAGGGAGAGCATGGTGCAGTCATGTACGACACAAGTTCTTGTTCGACCGTCTGGATGTTGGATACTGGACGTCGCGCATGCATAGTTGGCAGGCGGTATCGTGATGCAAGTTTGATTGGAACAACAGTTGGGCGGTTGGAAGGCTGGGATCCTTGAGGCTGCTGGCGTTGGTTTGGTGGAAGTGAATGTGATTCCTCAGGTTTGACATTGGTCGTTGTCCTGAGGTCAGTCATCTGGGACCGAACGTAATGTTAGTCCACCCTTAGTTCTAGACATATGGGTTGCACATACCATTTGCAACACGGCCTGCTTCACTCCTCGAACATCTGATTCCTCCCAATTCGACTCGATCCATGTAAAGCAGATGCTTGGGTCAACGACTATACATATTTGTTACTGTACGCATGATCGAAAGTGGACGTACTACTTACGCATTGCGATTGCATACACTTTGGTCTCTCCCATGCGATGATAATACTTTCTCGCATACTCCAGACCAATATTGATGTATGGGGCAAAGCGAGGTTCGCTCACGCACAGCTGCTCCCACTGGACTATAAAGGTCTCAAACGAGGGCACCGCCTGCGAAAGCATGGGCAATTCCTCACCCGACATGCACTGCTGGGCCAAATGAGGGATCTATATGCTGCAGTCAACTGCATTGTTATACCATGGACGGAAGGGTGCTTACTTCGAGGATCACTTCCAGGTCCTCTAAAACCTGCCATTCCATGTCATCTAAGCACTTATTGGCGACATCTTTATTCGGCGGTGCCAGGAAGAAGTGGTGCAATGCCTGTGAACAATTTGAGTTAGAATGTGGATTGAGAAAAGGATGAAAGCTTACCTGTTTCAGAGTACGTAGACGATTGATCATGTAGTATACCGAGTCCCAACGTGTCTTGACATCACGGAGAAGTTCCACAACAGGTAGAGTAATTGCATTGTTTTCCTCGTCGCGGAACCAATCTCTCTTATTACCTGACTCGAGAACGTCGGTGAAGGCCTCACAACGGAGGCTGGAGGCACGGATGATACGGACAATATCATGTCCAAGTGCAATAGGATCACGTTGGACTACCTCGATGTAAGCATCCTTGTCGATTTCCTGGTTATCGACTGTGTTGACCCAGCCTGCATGAATAGAATCAAAGTCAGCTGTGACATATTCGTCAACAACATGACGGGAACAAATATTGATAACATGGGGAAAACAAGTAATACGCCATTCGCGAGGATCGAAGTCAATTTGGCGATCGTGAAGGAGGCGAGACAGCTCTCGCATTGCAGTATCGTTGTTACTGGCATTGTCAAGGGTGAAATGGCCAATCTGTCATAGTGGTATCAATAATGAAGATTGGAGGGCACGGAGAGGTGCATACCTTCTGGATGATACCTGCTCGATCCAGGAGACGAACTATAGTGTCTGCAAGATTAACTCCTGTGTGGTTTCCTGGGATGTGGTTAAATGTGATCAAGCCCGCTTTCATCCTAAGCGTTCCAGGATTCTCGCCTTTTGAAATCCAGTGGGCGGTGAGAGCGAGGAACGGTCGATAGTTTGCATCCGACCAGATATCGGCGGTGAGCGATATGTTACCCTCGGCTTTCTGTCGCAGTTTATAAAGGCAAGTTTGAATGCAGGTCATTACTAGAGTGTGTTACATACAGAAAGGTCAGCCTTCAGAACGAGGAAGTGTTGCCACCAAGCTTCAACAATTATTTCTCGTGTCTTCGTCCTGCAGGGTATTTGGTTGTCCCTTAGGTCCTGGCGAAGGAAAAGGAGGAGCTGGCGAAACTCCGGACACTCAACAACGCTAATTGACTGCTTATACCTGGTTAGTGAGCTCAGCAGTGGTAAGTACAATGAGGACCTGCCTGATCGTCACTGACGATGAATTTCACAAGATACTGATGCATGGCCGCTATGGAAAAGGGAGGCAGTGCTGAGGGCTGCAAAGCTACAAGCGATTCTGCAGGCGGCAGCTGAGACAGAGGAGGGAGTGAGCGAATTGTAGTATTGGGATGACCCAATGCCTGTCGAATAGTTGGAAAGGTGTAGCCACCCTTGAATGCCTCCCTGACGTTCTCCAGATAGACCAACCATCTGTTCTTTTCAGCCTCGTCTAGATAAAGGTCGAGATGGAATTTCTCGATGTGGGCACGGAGACTCCAGTTCGACGTCGTGTCGCGGTAGATGTACTTTCTGTTTTGCGGAAATTGGGCGGGGTTCTCCTCTTTCTGCTTTCTAATTAGAGTTGTCAAGATGAGCTTCGCAGTAAAAAGAATAGGTTACTTACCGGCAGATATTGCACACAGTGTCCTTGCCCTTGCGTTTGGTAAGGAAGAAATGAATGTTGGCAGAACTTGTGGACTGTCGACTTTGTGAGGTGTGGGTCATCAACGGGTCGGAGGCTGCAGTGTTTAGTGCTGAACGACTGGCATTTGTGTCGTGGTGTCCTGGGGCTCTAGGGACTGACTCCTCCTCCTCGCTGCCACTAACATCGAGGTCAAATGTTTCTTCATCAGCTTCGTTGGTACGACGAGTCACCCGGGTGGGGACAGCTGGGACAGCCTGAGGTGCATTGCCAGGAACGTCGGCAGGAACATCAACGTCTGAAGTACCTTCGAAACGTGTAGGGGGGCGTCGGGCACGAACAGGACGGGCATTAGAATTTTCGGCTTGTTGAGCACAAGGAACAGCAAGGGTGTCCGATTGAACAGTGGGGGGGGAATCCTGCTCAGCCTGTTGGACATAAACAGGATCGGTGTTGGAGTTCTTCGGTTGCTGAGGACGAGGAACGGCAGGGATATCAGATGGGATGGATTCCTGCTCAACCTGAGTAACCTCCACGGTTGGAGGAGGGAGAGGAGTCTCTATGGGTTTAAGGCGATTGCGTCGCCGAGCGTTAGCCATTGAGCCTGAGGTTTGCAAGAAAAAATTCCAAGCCTGCTTAAAAGTGAACGTACCAGCATTGTGGAGCCCAGTCACCGGGTGGGTACCTCGCAAGCGTAAGTGAAATGGCTGTAGCCTGGCTGCATGGCACAGGTTGCACAGTGCGCCGTTCTGTTTACATCAGAGTATCCACTCAGAGTGCTAACAGCCGTCGGGTATTTAAAATGATGTCCCCATTGAAGGCTCGACGTACAACACGTACTGATCACTTGCCAAAATTTTGTCAACTCTCAATGACGTGTGTACTATAACATTCCGACACAATCGTTCGACGGGGACATGATGATACAGAAACAAAACGAGCACAATCTTACTTGACATCTGACTCGGAGGCAGCGGACTTGCCAGTCGAAGTGAAGTGAATACGTGAATGGAATGCGTACTTCGTAGCACCGCCATCTCATTTGGAAAACCGAAGACGTACACTGCGACGTTGACCGTCATTGGAGGAACTGGCTTCGTTGGGGTTCATAGTAGGGGGGACGTATTCTTCATCCTCGTTTGAGCGCTTTGTTCCACAAAATGACTTGTAGAACCAATTAGAATAACGTGTGTGTGCGGTCAATTGGGCTCCGTTTGTTAGATCCTGGCGAAATGAATCCAAAGCCGATGAATCGATGGTGCTAGTGTGGCTCTCTAATGTGCCAAGATCGGCTGTGCGCATCGAAATGCGCATTACTTCCTCGCAGAACGTGACAAGTGCAGCTCTGATTTGCCCAAGTCCCTGATTGATCATCTGTTGGATGGATTCCATCCCAGTATTGCTAGGCATAGTCTAAGGAATGAATAAATAAATACAACAATAATATCCTGGGACACGGATCATACTTACGCCATGTGCACAGTATTCACCAGGGCCTGTTCGAACGTCCAATACACCGGTGGAGGGATTTCGGAGCCAGACATAGAAGTCTGCACTCGCAAGGGAACACCAGGTGTGTTCAGCAGCAATTACGGGATCAGTGAATGCGTTATCTGTCTTTCCCGCATGGCTCGACATAGCGGTGAACTCCCTCAGGGATCTGACGCGTTGTTCCTTTGAAAACGTGCTGCAAGCAACGCTATTGGAGGACGGTCGTGAGTACGCCGGTGACTCCTGGATGTTCAGGAGTAGAACCATTTGGATGGTAGGATCTGCTTCGGCCAAGCTTTCGAGAGTATTGAAAGCGTCATCTAGAGACTCAGAGAAGGCGATCTGACACACGGCGGGATATGCGATGTCAGGGGGGTTGTTGGAATAGAATCTCAGGCAAAGATCAGGGATTATAATCCCTCCGTCAGAGATGCTCAGCTCGGTGGTTTGACATAGAGTTATGCTAACAATGTCAGGAGCGGGCTTCACTACGTGTTCCAGGAAAAGTTCATTGGCTGTCTTGATTCCTGATTGGTGGACCTCACTGGGCCATTGGACGATAAGTGTGTCCCATTTTGGGAGATAAGAGATGCTGCGCATTCTATATATTAGCATGACCCGTATTTTTTGGAGGGCGAAACAGTTACCGGGGTTTTCCGATGACCCTTCCCCAATGGTAGAGCACATTTTGGGTAGCATGGAAATGGTCTAGTGAAACATTTGACAATTTCTGCCCAGATTTTCGGTGTCTTCCCATAGAAGTAATATGGGTGATGGACTTACCAGCAATGGTATGGACAACTCGTGTGCCTTCAGGTAGTGATTATACATGGTCTCGAAGAGTGCCTTTAACCCTTGTGCAATTCATGAAAATGGGGTACAATGGACAAACCTGTGATCACTTACCCAGCGTGCCAGGATCCTCCTCCTCAATTGAGCAGAGTAATTGAGATGGCAAGGTTGTTATCTTGGAAACTACGTTAACCGACGGGGACCCCGACTGGGTCTCCATGCTGACTGAGACGGAGGGTGTCGCTTGGATCGTCTGTATGTGCGACACAGGCCCGAGTGGCTCAGCCCTAGAGGTAGCTGTGTTGGCGGTCGATTTCTTTGAGGGGGTTTGCAAAGTAGGACTGCAAGTCCCCTGCCGAACTTCTTTGTACATATAGAAAGGTGTGATCTGGGAGCGACGCGAGGAATCACCATGAATTGCAATGGACATGGTGTTGTTGGCGTTAGCTGGAGGTAAAGATAAGGGATGAGGGCAGAGCGAAAGAAGGAGATTCCCTCGAGGAAAAGCTTTGTTTGATTCGATTCAAAGAGTGCGTGATTCTTTCCCAGCCCTAACCATAGTAGGGTGTCACTGATTTGAGTAGATTGGAAAGCTACCCGACGTACCGAATCAAGATGAGTCTCACATGTCCATGCTGGCAGCGTGGCAACAGAGGATAGGCTGTGGCCCATGACGCTCGAAATGTTGACCTGCGTGTGAATACCATCAAACTTCCATAGAGCACGCACCATGAACTGTCCCCAGGGCTTGCAGAAGAGCCGAAAAACACAACAAGTGTGCCATGACATCCCTTTCCGCGTGGATGGGAGATATAGCCTGCAGGAGCGCCTCGGATCGGGGTCTCATGGTAGGTCAACATTACTTGAACATGCTGGGAACCTGAGAGCCTGAGCAAAAAAATTTCAGCAGTCGTCTACAAAGTGCTCAATATCATCAATCGTCGATTATTTGCCATGAAGTTGCAAGTTTTCTCAAGTAGTGGCACGTCACCCATCGAGCCGGAATACAGCGTCCTCAAGCGATTGTGTATGGAGTCGACAGCTATGTTGGTTGGTATCCCACGTGTCCATTGGTTTGGACGAGAATCGCGCTTTGATGCGATGGTTCTTGACCTCCTTGGCCCTTCTTTGTACGACCTCGTCGCAGTTCATGGCAAGTTCAATCCCCTCACAGTTCGCTATATCGGTAGTCAGTTGGTAAGTAACTCTTCGATCACACTGAGCCTGCCAGACCCATTCTCATTTTTAGTAGCTTTCGCGACTTCAGTATATCCATTCCTGCGGCTATGTCCATGGTGACATCCAACTACACAATGTCCTAATGGGCCTCGGCGATCAGTCTCTCGTTCCATATGTCATCGACTTCGGCGTTTCCAAGCAGTTTGACCACTCCATGACCTACATTCATCCTCCCTTCTGTCGAATGCCTGGTCTAGTCAGCACACCTGCCTTTGCGTCCATCAACAATCATCTGGGATCAGAGCTGAGTCGACGCGATGACTTGGAATCCCTTATTTACGTCTTGATTTACCTCACCCACGGCTCGCTCCCTTGGCTCCAACAAGTCCAACTTAACAAGTGCAGATCCAGGGACTCTAGGCAGATAAAAGCATTGACAATATTGGCCAACAAACAGGCAATACGCATCGAGCAGTTGTGTGACAATACTCTGGAGGTGTCAATACTGTCAACCATGCTCATCTACGCTCGCACACTTTCCTATTCAGAGGCTCCCAACTACGACTACCTGCATTCACTTTGTGGAGTTGTCATCGAGCAACTGTCAGCCGATGAGGTTCAAATCATCAAACATGACCTCTCCCTTCTTGATCAGGATAGCTCCTCTTCCTCTTCCGTCTCGAAGCGTGTGCCACTCAGCCCAACCCAATACTTCTCTCCGGTCCCTCGCCGACCTCGTCAAGTCCGCATGCCCATCAACTATGGCCCCGACACTTCGCCCACCAAGTCTTTGGTAGTGGCGTGAATGCAACGTTGCTGCGGATTCATATCCGGGCAGCAATCAATTGTGATATCCGCTGTGAGTTGTCATTTCAGCTGGTTTTGACTTCGTATGTCTGATAAATTCTAGTGTGTTTATATATTCATTGAATGTTTATGGTTGCGAGTACATACTTGATACCCATTGTCTACACTGAATAAAATTTACTGTTGTATTACTGACTCAAGTCGGCTTTGAGCTGACTCACAGCCGGCTCTAGCTGACACGTGTCGGCAACCGGCTGTGAGCTGGCTAAGCATGGCTGTGAAGCAGAGCCGGGCCGAGCACCATGCTTGAACTAGCTCCGTTAGCCGAGTTACCGTGTTAGTCGCGAATAGCCGGAGCCGGCTTTATTTTAGCCGAGTCACGGCAACACTAGGGAGGGTGGAGACGACAGGCTTAATAACTTTGTACAAAGCCTGCGCCTCTACCGAATTGAGGCACTGGATTGCAATCGGGAGGGGTGGCGACGAGCACCCACAGCGAATAGGAGGACTGATAAAGCACAAGGAAGTGAGAATTATCATTCGGGAGCGAAGCCTCATCTGCCTTACTACTACTAGGCAGACTTACCACGCAGGATAGATGCCGCTGGCGGAATTCACATTGCTGACAACCACCCACATGGGTTGTTGCTCACTGCCGCGCGCGCTTGCTCTTTGCATCGTGTATGCCCTCTGCTGCCACCTAGTACTGTGATCTTTTATACATAATAGTTTGACCTCACGGTGGGGGTTCTCTTGCTCCATTGGAGTCTCTGAGTACCACTGCTGCACGTTATGGGATGTCCTGGTTTGGGTGGGACGATCGCCACGCCTGCTCAATTTGTGGCCGCATCACCAGAACGCGATGGGGGCGGTTCTTTAGGGGGCGGATCGGTGGATGGTACCAGTGCGTGGGAGGATCATCTCACTGCTCGATTTGGATCTCCATTTATCTTCCTGCACTAATCACGGATGTCACCTGGTGCATGGATGATGGTTCGAGGTTCTCGGGGGATGGATTGGACGAAGACAAAAAACGGTCTCATTCGTCGTACGTAACAGAAGGCATTATAGCTTGACATACATGGTACATTATATGTAATAGTTGAAAAAGGCTACCGTCCTACTGGAAGTTGCAGAACAAGCGACATTAGGTAGTGGCGGAAGTCGGGCATGTCATCCTCACTCAAACCCGTGAGCTCATGCCTCCGAAACAGGGCTGCCATTTGGGCCAGAACCCATGCCCCACAGTCGACGGCATTCGTCTGAAGGGCGGTAACCTATCAATCTATATGAGCTAAGTGGCGAGGGCGGCATAAAGCAGAGATGACCGTAACGGGTATAGCCTCCCATGAACCTACATGCCGCGGTGTGATGCCGCGATGTGCACATGCAAGGGTAGAGAGTCGAGTAATCAGTGTAATAATGTCCTGTAATGATCATTGTGAGCACTGCGGCTGGGACTGAGACATTGACCTACATGTATATCGGTTTTCCATGGCATGCGCTCGGCAAGGCTGTCAAATAATAAAATGCGGTGGGTGTCAAAATGTATACTGCAGAGGACCCAGTGCCCCCACGACGACGGGCGGTGAATGGGGAGAACCCATACAGCCTTCTCCCAATACTTGCTTCGTGAGGTATTTCGCCAAAGGTCAGCGTCCACCACGTGATATCGGATACGAGGGAGATCATGAGTGGAGAGGACAGCAAATGGGGTGACTTTGTCCCCAATAAGAACAGAATGGAGTAGGGCGGCGCATCCGTTCACACAGGTGTCGTTCAGTCGTGCATCTGCACTACGCAACAGTTCAATATCCTTGGGTGCAAACGTGAAGCTACCAAAGCCTTCGCTGCTCACACGTTCGCGTGCCAAGAGCAGGACAACATCCAGCATCAGTGAATTACTTGGCACGGCAGACTGGTCGATCGTCAGATCCTATTCGTGGGAAAAGAGTTTGGTGTAAAAAAACTAAAATCGAAGGGCTTACGTGTGGTACTTCCCACAGCAGGTGGACAACGGGGGGTGCTCCTCTTCTTCATCGTCGTTATCTCCGCCGCCCAAAACGTCATCAAGGAGGAGAGCCTCCGGTGCCATCGCTGCATCCTCGGAATCTTCAGTCATATCATCTTCAATGTCCTCCTCCTCAAGATTTACGATGGAGGGAACGTCGCACACAATCGGTGGCAACCAGTGACACGCTGCGTTGGGGGAGGGGGGTTTACCAGATAGATTAGCAGCCAACGTAATGGCCTCTTGCACATGACTCTCGTATCGCACCGCCGAGACCAGTGGGGTGGCCCATTGCACTTGCAGTTGTTTCATTATGTCACATCGTTGCTGTATTACGAGGTAGTAGTGTGAATCTGGATGGTATTCTCAATGTGAGTACCCAAAATGGATGGGTGACTTACATTGGGGGAGTCGAAGGGCCAGTTCGAGGGTAGCAAGTTCCTGGCTGAACCAACGCCACATATTGTCTGCTTCCATCCCTAAACGGCGCTGTTCTTCTTGGCACCGATCGCACTTCAGAAGGGCTCAAATGCCCTCATGAACATTACGATCTTCAAGCCATCATGGTATTTCTCCTTCCCCTGGGGTGATCCACACATCGTGTAGCAATGACTGATCACTGCGCAGGTCAGCGAGTTTGGTCGGAAGCGGGCTAGGTAGCGGGATGGCATATGAGGGGTGGTATAGTTGTTCCATCTGTTCACAATATTTGTTGAACTTGCGGATGGTGGACATGAGAGCTGGCTGACGTTTGGCGATCGCTTTCTGTATTTGCTGGTGAAGCTTGGTCCCTACCGAGAATCAGTAGCCTAGTGGACGGATGATCAGTGGTCGCACCTAACGCTTTATCTTTGCCTCCGACAGCATGGTCAAGCTTGTCCCATTCGAAAAAACTACTGATCACACATTTGCGAATATTGATTTTGAGATCGCGGGCGAGCAGAAGGATTCTCACAAACTCCAGGTTGACGCCCTTGAGGGCTGGGAACTGTTCCTCCACGTTGCAAACTTTCCACCTTGTCGAGCAGGCAGTGGTGGGTGCGATCCATGCTGTCGAGGGCCTCCAGCGCGACAGTGGCATCACGTTCTTTCTCAATAACTATGCGTGCTGTTTGCAAAGCGCGCTCTGACGCATCCAACTCAGATTGAAGAACGAGGACACTATCTATTTCTTTTTTGAGCCTTGCAGGGGCATCTGCAGAGTGGCGGGCAAAGTGTGAGTAGTCATGCCTCAAAGGGGGATGGATGCCATATGGGCGCGGATGGATAACTGCGCTGCGTGTTGTTCCTTCCATTGGGATCGGAGCTCAGATACAGAAACCCCACAACTGTCGAGAATTTCGTCGGAGGTAGCACCCTGCTCATGTACGCCCTTCTTCAGTCGTCATGTCAGCCATTGACCCAAATCTCGTAGCATTTCGTTGCCGATGGAGACGGCCTGCCTGTCAATCAACCACAGTCGCCACTGGCGCTATGATGATTGAGTGTCTGCATCAACGGTTGTCATGGCAACTTACTGATGACGAGCGTTTGATACCGATCAACTTGATAAATCGGGACCACAGCTGCTCTGTGCCCTCCCCGTCAGACAGTCCAAGGCCTTCTGCGATACACAGGTTATACACCAGCTGGCACGCCCATTCGTGCCCGTACGCGTGCATTGCTGTCGTCACGAACCGTAGTCGCGATGAAATGCTGGGATCAAGTATGTCGTACTGTATGGTATAATGAGTGTGTGGTGGATGGGTTATCGCTATTACATACCCATGTGACCGAGCGCTCAATGACACATGCGATGTCATATAACAGCACCACTGTAGCTTGCTGCGGAAGGAGTGAGAATAATTGCTCTATCAATGAGATGCAATACTTCTGCTGTTCACCGGGAGTATCGATATTCGCAAAGAAAAGTGGTATATCATGGCGACAGATCAGTGCCATGACTCCAGTGTCATCGTAGCTTTCCATGGACGTTTTTTGTTTCTTTCCGTCAGCCGCTTCATAGGACGATTCACAGTGGTCAACCGCCTCGTCAGGAACTGGGGCAGTTCGAGACCGAGCGGGATGTTTGCGTACTTTTTCTATGCGTTGGCCGACAGCATCCACTTGGGATTTGGTGAGGAAATAATAGGGCTGGTAGAATGACGGGCTTTCACTGGCCGTGTGTCTGTGGCGATGGTGGAAGTTGCCATCGGTGGCAACATGGATATCGGCGCCTTCTGCAAGAGATTGGCCGAAGGAGGTTCCTCCGAAGCACGCGGGACAGCGTTGGCTGAGCAGTGAGTCGCATGCTGTACGTGTGGTGGTGGGGATTGGGGGCGGTACCTGATTAACTTCAGGTGGCATAGGCACAAGATCGCCAGGAGAATCAGGTAGTTTGACTTCTGGGGATGCAATGGCCATAGAGTGCTGAATGCGCTCTCAATACTCAGAGATGACGGCCTCAATGCGTTGCTCGAGCTGCACCTGGAGAACATCGAACCATTGAATGGCTCGGCCAAGGGTGCGCTGATATGGCTCTTGTATCGCCTTGCCCTGGCAAAATGTCATTGTCACGTTGTACATAGTCCTAACAAACTTACCTTCTTGTCGGTGATGTGATAGCCCCATCTGGTATAGTGCGCATGCAGGGCCATGGCTAGAGCATTGACCGCGTCACAGGAGCGCTCAAATAATGCCCTGTAGAATGCAAGGAGTTCCACTGATACAGCGAGGCATGGTTGGGAGGGCGCGGTGGGGAATAGGCCATGAGTGATGAGAACCTGACTTAACGACGCGCATCGGCATGACAGGACACTAATGGGCGTAAAGTCTCATACGGGGATTAGCACAGGGTATCACAGTGAGAAGGATAACTTACAATCATAAAATAGCGCAGTCACAACGTTGTTTTTCATCTCACATCCTGCTTGACAACACGAGATGCTGTCTGGCGGTGTGGGGGCAGGCTTGCCAAGTGTTTTCTCCAAGTATGCAACGAATGGAACTATGAGGGCGGGTATCGTGGAATGCCAATTGGCATAGTGGTTGGAGGTTGCCTTTGATGGCGCAGATGGCAGTTGCGGTGGTTCAGGTTCAGTGCAATGAACATCCACCGAATCACTGTAGTCTGCATCAAAGTCGGGGTCGAATGGGGCTTCTAGCGTTGGGGCGTCATTGCTACTAGTATCGGGGAGGGAAGGTGATTCGACTGGAAGTTGAGATGCGATACTACGCGGAGGAGAACTGCCTGTGGGATATCTGAGCAAGTCCTTGAGCTCAGCAAGAAGGCGCTGACGCTTGCGTTCGCGGCCAGGAATAGAGGCATATGTACTTGACTTCTTGCGGTTATGAGCGCGTTGTGGTGAGGTGAAATGCTGCCCGAAGCCATGGCTGGTACTCAGCAGGGTACCTCGAGTCACTGGGAGGGGAACCATTAAGATCCAAGTCGGAGGACTGAAAAGCACCTGGAGAGGTCAGGCAGTTCATTCTCGGTGCCTATTGTAGTGCAGCATCCAGGACCTCATATGGACTTCTCAGGCGGTTCTCCTGATGCGGCCTCTTGTCAACGTCCTGACGTGCATGCTCTATATGCTCCACAGCCACATCCCGACGCACACATCCCGGCGCCTGCTATCGCTTCTTCCGACGCTCATGGACACTGTTGTGCGTTCTTGTCGACTGAGTCCTGATATGGATGCCATCCCCAATGTGCACAGCCGCATCCCGACACATGGTCCAGAGTCCTGAGTCCCAACGCGCTCACTGGCAGACGCTCTCGTGCGTCCTTGCTTAATGTATGTATCCTGCACTCACCGTCCGGACCATGCTGACGCAGTCATATATCTATAGATCTGCCACACCTCGTGTGTACTGCAAGGTAGATCTTCCATTCCATTCTCACGGTCCCTGGCATCTTCCATTCTGCCACACCACGTTGTTGCCGCAAGGCTTTACTTATCGCATAGCCCTAGCTAGTCTAGATATAGGCAAGACCTGCCCTTAAGGCA
>JBBPLX010000946.1:0-13123 GCA_038090015.1 Leccinellum albellum
ATCCACTATGAATATGCTATGACACTATGGCAACTATGGAACTATGAGTAACTATGAGTCAACTATGAGTATACTATGAGCACTATGGAACTATGAGAGCTATGGCAAAATCCTTGATTTGCTGATGGCAGCGCACTTGCAGTATCATCCACATTGATACAATCTACCGTGCCGCCCACCTCATCCTGGTCTATGGTAAACACTTTGTTTCAACCCAACTTCACCTGCATCAATCCTATGATAGTTTCTGACTCTTCTATGTCAATAAATTTGCCGATCATCACGCCTTCGAGATCGCAGGTTAAATGTCTCGTAAGTTTCCGCTTTCTCCTCATCCACAAGTTTTGACTGCGGCAGTTCCTCAGGCCACCCACTTCCCCCTGCTTCCCATTGTGTACAACATCGTCATTGACAAGACGACATCATGATGCTTGAACGTGTGGTGGGGGTGACATGAGGACGAGGGAGATGGGAGACAGTGGCACCGCAACGAGGACGAAGACGGACGGTGATGACGAAGGTCTGTTCCCACTTTTCTCACTCACTCGCCCACTCGCTCACTCGCTCAAGGCTCGCCCCTCTTTCCCGCAGTGCCTACCTTACATCGTGAGGACACAATGACAGTGCATGCCCGGTGACCCCGCGACGTCACAGTGACGACACAATGACGCTGCACTCCCCTGCTATGTATGGTGTACTTGTATGCTAGCTCTACTTGACCATATTATCCTATTAGTATGTTGCTTGACTTGACAGTTACTTGAATGGTAATGCGTCTCAGGAACACTGCTTACACTTGAACGTAACTGAAATGTTACTTGTTGCTCGGCAAATGGTAAAGGGTCCGATAAGTAGACATAAGTAGATAATAAGTCATAAGTGTAAAATAAGTAAGGTGTCAAAATGCTGATGGCCAACCGAACTTAAATTGTTCTAACCACCATCGATAAACACAAATTCTTCTTCTTCTCCTGCCATCATGCCCAAACGTATACCTACCCCGCCCCCTGGTGACGACGAGCCACGTTATCTCACCGTCGTCCATCCATATGCCATCCACGGTACCTGCAACATGGAGCTGCCGAGGGATAGACAAGACTTTGCCCGCTGGGTGGCATGTTGCATCGAAAAGGACGCCTTTTTCGCTGTCTTTCACAAACCGAGCGTGTGTTTTCATTTTGTTGTCGATTGTTGAGTTTTACATCGCTGACCACCATCAAACAGTCGCGCGGTATGGTCATCATTGAGGTTAACAAAGATTATGCCCACTTTGATCGCATCCTCGGCGAGCATCGCTGGTCCGAGTTTCTCCATAAGCCAACTGAGGAAGAGAAAGCGCGAGTCACCCAAGTCTTTTACTGCACTTACAACACTGGGCGCATCGTGCAGAAAAACGGTGAGTGTCCGCACGTATGCAGTCGCTGTGTTGTGGCCGAGTGGCAGTTTGCTTTTGCGCGCCATCGACTGCTCCGCATCAGTGGTATCCGAGCCTTGGGCTCATGCCGTCTTTCTCAGGCTGGAAGCGCATCGACGTGAATGAAGCATGGTTCAGGTCTTGGTCGCCGAATAACAGGTACGTGACAAGCCTCGTGATCGATCCCGATCTATCATGCTCCTTCGTCTGATCGAGCATGCAGGATTATCAAGTGTCCCTATCCCCCAACTCATTTCTGTGACCTGCCCGTAGAAGACAGGACGAACCATTCCCTGTGTCGCCCCCTTCCAGGTGCAGTGAAGCTGACCCCTGTAGAAGATATTGTCGCTCCCGTACCTGGTCGGTAAACCGTCCTCCTTGTAGTCATGACTACCTGACATTCCTTTCATTATCTCAGTCGTCGGATCCGCCGCGTGGATTCAGACCAAGGAAGGAGGACCGTTTCCTGCTCCTATTGTAGAGCAGGGTAAACCAAAGAGTGCCTGGGACAGAGGTGCACCAAAGGTACTAACGGCCTCAGCTCAACCAATCCCTACAGCGAACGGAAGTGTGAAAAGGACAGTCGGCATCCCTCAAGCAGCCAACACTGGCACAAGGGTACCAGCCATCGGCGGTGGACCGATTAGTGTGAAATCGAACAATGTCTGTGAGTCGAAACACGTTTTTTTTCGGCCTCCTTGACACGTGACGCGCGTGGGGTTTTGCAGGGAAAAGCGCGGCCAAGTTGAAGCCCGCGCCTCATCCAGTGCCGACGACCTGGGAGGAGTCTGCACTAGTTTCAGGAAAAACCACTCCAGTGTTGCGCGGCGCCTCGTCTGCGACTGCTCAGGTGATTCCTACGGCACCACTAAATTTGCCAACCGGGAAAAACGTTTGGGAGTGTGGCACAACTTCTTACCCAATCCATCCCCCTGGAATAGTCGCCCCTAACAAAAGTCCCGCGCCCATAGCCCAGAATGTTCCTGATCGTACTAGTAGCCTCAGCACCTCCTGCTGGGACTCGAACGGTACCTCCACTTCCAGCCCCGATTCCGAGTCGGGACCCGATCTGACTACTGCCACCGAGAGCGACAACCCATATGCCGTCCATATCCATTCCTTCGAGTCCTTGGAGGAGGAATTCCACGGAATGAGAATCAGGCCCATCGACGATGGTGACCTCAGGGAACTGGACTCCATCGCGCCGGGCGAATGGGATGAACCTACCGCTGGGGCGTGGGAAATGACGAACGACAGTTGGGACAATGAACCCATGGAAGCACAGGATCTATGGGAGCAGAACCAAGAGAGCGCAACAAAACCGATGCTGTGTTCAGCGCACGGCGTCGTCTGCAAGAAGGGTATATGCGCTGAGTACGCCAAGCAGGTCCGCCTCGCCAGACGTGCTGAGGAATTTGAGCAACGCAAGGCAGAGATCGCGAACAGGGGCAAGAGGGGCAAGGGTCGAGGCAAGGGTCGAGGCGCCGCTAGGAAGAAGAATAATGACGACGATGACGACGAGGGCGAACGTCGTGTGAAGAAGACGCCGCAGAACAACACGTTCCGTGGTTCTGGTGCGCCGGTCAGGACGAACTGGCGGGGTGCGCCGCGCGCGATCATCTCTGCGGATGCGATCGAGCAGCGCGAGATGAAGGATGCCGACGTCGATCATGATGGGTGGGGCAATTCGGACTCTGAGGTCGAGCCGAACATGGCCGCTGCTGGTACTGCTGTCCCCGGCGGGGCTGCAGACAACGCAGCAGAAACGGCATCTGAAGCGAGCTGGGGAATGTCTGAGAACGTGTTTGATCCATGGGCTCCAGAGGCCAAGGTGCAGCCAGTGGTCAAGGCGAATCAGGCTGGCGGCGGTAAGCCACAGGGCAATAAGGAGAAACTGACGGCGACACAGGCACAGACCAAGCCCTCCTCTAGTTGGGCTGACCAGGTGGACGCGGAGCTCAATGGTACTGCCGGCGACGATTCAGACAGGTTCTCGGCTGTGTCTTCCAAGCGGGGCTCCAAACGCCGCGGTGGTTCGACCGCGGGCTGGGGTGCCGGCGATACGAAATCATCGACTGGCGGTTGGGGCAGTGTTGCCAACAATGACATGCCGTGGTAAGCGCGGCCTATACTTTGCAGTCGACTTGAATGATTTTCTTTTGTTTCTCTCTCCGCCTTGTGGAGATTCTGTATGATACCACCCAGCAGTTTGTTTTTACCCCTGTTCTCGCTTGATTGGTCTGTCGTATTGTCAAGCATTGTTCTCGTCTCGCTACGCGTTCGATTCCGTTGATTAGCTCTCGCAAAACCCAAAAAAAGCCTATAGTTTTTCATATGTGTACCAAATAAATATGCACAAAATAAGGGTGCTTGTATATCTTTCATCATATCTGTGCCCCGATTCCGTTCTGTAGCTTGAACTTGCACAGGCCGTCCTCAGTCGTCCATGGAACCTCCTCCTCCCAATGACTCACAACTACGACAACCTGGCCGCGTGTGACGCCGCCGCCCTCGCGCAGATAGCGACGCGCCGCGCGGACCATACTGTCGTCCATCCCGGCCCACACCTCGTCCAGGAGCACGAGCTGCGGGCGCCCGACGAGCGCGCGCATCAGTAGTACCACGCTCTGCTCCCCAGGAGATAGGTCAACAAATTTACGCCTTGCGAACGCCTCGACATCCGTCGCACCGCCGCCGCCACCGTGCTCTGCAGCACCAGAATTAGAACCACTAGTAACAGCAGCCCACGCACGCGGACCGAGTTCAGTAATGACTTCTCGCACCCGACCAACGCGCCACTGCCTGATATCCTCGGGTAGATCTTGCCCATCTTCACCTCGCCCAACGCCGTCCTTGCCGCCGGGGACGAACGTGCCTTCAAACCCTGTGCCGACGACGTCCCAGACGGTCGTACCCGGTCGCCGAGGATACGCGTTTGTGAGCTCGGGCGAGACAACGCCAACGCGCGCGCGGAGGCGGGGGATGGGTATGCGCGGGCGGGGGGAGGAGAAGAGCTCAAGGTGGGAGTTGCCGCGCTGGGTGTACGACTGTGGGTGGTCGCCTGTCATGACGGACAAGAGTGTCGTTTTGCCTGATCCTATAGGAGAGGGGTAGCGTCGTTTGAATGAAGATGCAGATGTAACGTCACTGGGAAAGAGCACGTACCATTTGCACCTTGGAGGTGCCAACGTTCTCCTTCACGGATGGTCCAATTGATCGATTGCAGCACCTATGTTCATCAGGGTGAGGCGCGTCTTGCGAGACGTAGATTTAACAACGCTTCTACCTTGCGCTCGCCATAAGAGACATTGACATTCTTTAGCACTACGATGGGCCTTCCGTCATTCCCTGTTTGTCTTGCTGACGTTGACGAGGTCATCGAGATAGTTGTGTCTTCTTTAACCTTGTGGAGGCGTTGTTTCTCGAGGATCTCTTCCTTGGTCCCAGTAAAAATCTTGCCGTCGGAGACCAATGCGAGATGCGTGATCCAATTCGGCACGGGGTCTTGCGTCCTGAGACCGATGATAATCCTGGGATGACGCGCTTCGTGAAGAGATTTGAGGAGAGACAATAAGATGGGTCGATTGTTCACGTCCAGACCCGCTGCAGAGTCCACATCAGTTTCACAGACGCCGCTCGAGCGCGGCAAACTGACTTAGAGGCTCGTCGAGGAGCAAAAGCTCTGGTTGAGCGAGAATGGCTTTTACGATGCGCGCCTTGCGTGTCTGCCCGTTAGATAGCGCGACCAAAGGAAGATCGAGGAGACGTGAGAGGTCCAGCCCTGCGGACAAATCATCAAAGATAGCCTTTTTTACCCTGTCGGCAGAAAGTTCTTCTGGTGTCTTTGATACCTGTCCCATGGGTCGAAGGTTCAAGAAGTCGTACTCCCCAAACATGCTCTCCCGAAGGGTGATGCGGTCTTCCTCCCAGACGGAACCGTATCGAGCTGTGTAATCATAAAATGCACTCCCTGCCGAACTGGGCCTGTGAGCAAAGGAAACCAGAGAAACGGAGGTATGCGGGTCTCTCGGCGGGTCAGACAAGAAAGGGAAGAGTCCACCGGGAGGGGGAGGCGAGGGAGCGATTCGCATGTGTCCGCGCAGCGTCTGCGTGTAAGACGTCAACACCAGTTGACAGAGTGTGACTTCGCACGGTACCTCTAGCAAAGCTGTCTTTTGATTGGGCCCACGCCCTATGATTGCCCAATTTTGACCCTCCTCTACGGTCCATGCGACATCACGGAAGATGGGTGCAGCCAGGTTAGAGTCCCCGAATCGGTATACGTTAGACTTGGGTATGTGGATGAGTACATTCTTGCCACTAGAACTGGCGTAGGGCCTTTTGAAGAGAATGGCGCGGGAATATCTGAAACGAACAATGAGCAGGACCTGACTCGAAGATCGACTCAATGGCGTACAGTTTATGCCAGCGACCACATCTTAGCCAAAGACGCGACTGGTACATGGAAAACCGCAAAAATGGCCAGATATGGTATCTGAGTTCAACAGCCTACTCATTGACTCGGAATGTTTGTATAACTATCATTGATCTACAGACAGTAGTTTCGCTGTGCGGAATGGTAATTCAATTTAGTGCCTATTTGCAAAGAGCGGTGAGTTCGTACGGAGAAAACATGCCTGCATGAAATCCCAAATGACGATACAAACATCAACGTGAAATAGCCGGAACACACAGCCGTCAGAGAAAATATATGTAGGTGCTGAAAAGAGAAAGCAAATTGCAACTGCGTACATGGCACAATCCAGAAATGAGTAGGCAAATGCGAGGTCGAGGGAAATGTTTGGGTGCAATAAGAAATCGAGTTCTTTATGATGACACAAGCTAGAGTAACTCAACGGGCTCGAGCGCAGCCTCCAAAATGGGTGCAGTACCTAGAGCACCTGGGGCACCACGGCCTTGTCCCTCAACTTGTTGAGAGAAAGCAATCTTGCCACGCTTGCTTCGAGTGCGCTTGCTCGGACCGCTCGTCGGCGTAGAGAACTGACCCATGGCGAAAGGACCCGTAGTAGTACCTGGCTTGACACCGAGATTGCCTGAGATCCCGAGGCCGGTAGAACCGTGATGAGCGGGCTGCCGATGACGTCCTGAACTACCACGAGCCATAACAAAGGATGATCGATCGACGGGTTCGATACCCAGGACGTCCAGCGGGGGAAGATTAGGTGGCTTCTCCTTGCACAGCTGCATGAACTGCATGAGGAAGTCGCGGTCATACCTGCAGGAAGTTGAGCACAGATTACAAGAGCAATAGTGGTTTTGGGTACCTAAATCTACCGTCCTTTGCGTCCTTGTTAAGATCTTCCCTAGGGCTTCTGACACCTTCTGGGTACTCAATGTCCTGAAGTCGCTCGATGTTTCTTGCTATCGCCAACGTAGAGACGGAGACAGCGGAGATCTCCCTCTCTGCATAGATGTCAAGTGGAAAAACTTCCTGTTCCCGCCCTTTTCCCTCTTCCTTCTTTGCCCACTCCTTGGTGTCCTTCTCCTGTCGTAATCGTGCCTGCTCCTCCCTCTTTCTTTTGGACTCCTCAGGGTGCCCACCTAGATCATCCTGAGAAGCCGTCCGGGTCACTATTAGGAGGGCGAACGAACTGCGAAGACGCAGAGCCACTGCTCACCGAAGCAGAAGGCGTGCCAGTCATCGATATTATATATGGTTCCTTACTCGTAAGCTTGCTTGTCGGCGTGGAGAACGAACCCATCTGGAAAGGACCCGGGACACCACCTGGCTTAGAGCTACCTGAGACCCTGAGGCTGACTAAACTTTGACGAGGGGTTGGGGGCATCGCATTAGCGGGCAGGCGATGAAATCCTAAACCACCACGAGTCATACTGAAGGGTGACTGATCCATGGGTTCCATACCCAGGATATCCAGTGGTGGAAGATTAGGTGGTTTCTCCTTGCACAGCTGCATGAACTGCATGAGGAAGTCGCGGTCGTACCTGAAGGAAGTTAAACATCATTTACAAGATAAGGGCACGAATGATCGTCTGTGTACCTAAATTTGCCGTCCTTCGCATCTTTGTTGAGGTCCTCTCTAGGGCCTCTGATACCTTCAGCGTACTCGATGTCCTGAAGTCGCTCGATTTTTTTTGCCGTCACCAACGCAGAGAGACGGGGAGACATATCCTCTGCCACCGCACCAATGTTGGGGGAACAGGGGTGATGTCTAGAGGTCTCGTCTATGGAACCAAAAGTGACGGCAGCGGAATCTGAGGTAGAATATGAGTATGGAGAGGTAAGGAGACGAGGACGAACCTTGTCTTATAGAGCCCACGTTATTCCGCGGGACAGTGACACCTTCTTTTATTGGCACACCCTGGCCTAATGTACTCGGACGGCGGGTGTGTGGGATAGTTATCGGAGAGGGTATATGAGGGATAGCAGGCTGAGAACGCGGCGAGGGAGCTGAAGAGTTGCTGTTCGGCGGAGGGCCCTTTGCCCAAGGTGATTGCGATGGGAGCTGCATTAGAGTCTTTGCTGATGCAGTCGAAGCTTTGCTCATTCTTGAGGGGAGATTAAAGACATGAACGACAGAAAGAGATGAGAGTATACGCACGAATTTCTTGTCGCCACACCGACACTGGTAGGACCAAGGAGACGTCTCGAAGTCTCTCAAAGCGGTGGTACGGAACGAGTTATTTATCACAGCATGTTGATCCATGGCGCAACGATATAACTAGCCCTGGCCACAGAAACTTAAGCACACACTAGGACCTCTGACACTGCTTCTCCATCACTGTTCCGTCATGCCCTAGTCCACTGCACAGGATGCTGTTTGACGATGTTGCAATGGATCAGGGGAAGAATTAAGCCAGTGATACGAAATAGAGCGGCGCATAAATGAAACGGGTGGATAGGGTATGGATCTGAGAACACTTTACGCTTTGACCGCGGATGTGAGTGTAGATGGAAACAGCAAGCGCCTGGTCTGTGGAGCCATAAACGATGGTGTAATCAGATAGAAATAGTCTTGACGAGGAATGGATATGGCAGAAGACAATGCGGCACTTTGTAGCAGTTACTATGTCAGGGAAAACTGTCCCTTTTAAGTGGCGCTCCATGGCCGAATGCACTCGATTGCGCATAGTAGGCGATAGAAGACCGGAGAGGAAGCAAAAGAGTTTGCACAATGCAAATTCACGGAGACTTTTGTCCAAATTAATCGTACTATTGGGTCTCTACTCATTCTTGAGCAAGAGAAAACGGTGAGATCTGAATGCGGACCGAACACATGGATGTTATAAACAAGACTGAGTTGTAAATCGATGGAATACTTACGAATGTCGATTGAAGGTCAGCCTCGGCCATGAGATACTTCGTGATCGTGTTCTTCCGACTTCCTCGTTGCAGGCGTTGATTTGTAGTATATGGAAACAATGCCCATCGACTCTCCCAATGATTCAGACCTCCGCCAGTCTGACACTCAGTGAGAAAGGATCTGGTGTAAAGTTGGTAAGGTACTTTGATACCGAAATTTACGAAAGTCAGCAAGTGTGAAAACACTGACTATGCTCGCTCTAATTCGGAAGCCTTACGCAATTATCATCAATCTACTTTCACTTATGGACCCAACAATAGGAGTATTCCACTTCCTGTATGTCTGTTTGAGTAAAAATCAGGTTTTGTGTAAAACTTACATGTGCTGTCGCGAGGTGGGGTTACAATGATTCCTCGCAGAGAGAAAGTTGGAAGTATTGCCGCGTGTAAAGGGAGAACGCTGTGTAATCTGAGACCATAGTCATGAAAATGGAGAACTAAGATTGTTCTTTACTTTTTCTTCAACTCAGGCTGAACAGTTTAGCAGGCGAAATCAAGATCATAAGTATTGAACTGTCTAATGCTTCAGTAACCGGTTCAACACCTTTAAAGTGACCACTTACGATGCACTTTTCGAACAGTACGCTGGGATTGATGATACTCTTAAACACCATCTGCGCAACAATCTGAGGGAGATTGACAACAGGTGCATCATTGATTGCTCCCTCTATGACCTGTGCGTCTCATGACGGGTCATCGACAGTGGCTTCCGTGTTCTTGAAGCGCGTGGCCTCTCTAACATATGCTGCCCTACACTGGCATATCATCAGGACAAAAACGTGGACTTTTCCGTTAAACGTACCTCGTCGCCAAGAGCTGTAGCAGTTGGGCGTCAATGGCGTCAAGCGCCTCTCGAACTTGGTCGAGCGAGGAGCAACATATCGCTCCGTTTGCACATTGGATTCCCCCCACAGAACTGTTCGGTTTGCATTTGATACGGGAACATCAGATGAAGGGATATAATAGCACAAATCTGTGGGGCTTAAAACTTCAGAAGAGGCTCGAACCATGATGCATGACGCCAGCGCAGCAGTCAGCAAACCAAGGACGGAAAACTTCATGGTGGAGAGAGCGAATACTATTTCGATTGAGTTTCAAGTTCAGCATGCGAAATAGGAAATTTGATCTCCTTTTTGACCACTTGCAACATTCGTGTGCAGAAAACATGACATGCACAAGATTCCAAGTGGTGCTAAGTACAAACACATCAATGTAAAATGAACCACAAGCGCAGTCAGAGGAAGAGGAGGATGCATAAATCGCATGTAGATAGTGGAATGGAACACAGATTGTAATTCGCGTGCGTGGTCCAATCCAAGATTTGCGAATGCTCGCAATAAGAAAACGAGTGTTTATGATGCCACAAGCTGGAGTAACTTGTCACTATCCATCGATTTAGCGGCAATCCGGGCCAGCCTTTCTTCATCCCGGTCGAAACCTGCCCCCTTCAACATGATTGCCATGAACTTGAATGCGTTCGGGGCGTCAATGGCAATGTCGTCCAGGAATTCCGCCAGTGGCATAAAGCCTGCTTCAAACACTTCAAACGAACATTGGCCTCTGGATGATGCTTGAGCGAAGAATTCCGAAACGAGAACGGCATCCGCCTCCTTGCTTTCCAAAGCAGATCCTACCAACTTGTCCACGAGCCGGAAGCGGTGTTCTGTAGGAAGATTCAAGAAGTAGACATTCGCTTCTTCCATATTGCGAACAGCGAAGAATTCTTCGACGCCCTCATCAATTTTTTTCTTCACGTCGGCCTCAGACACTTCAACGAGTGCCTCAGCTTCGTCCTCAGAAGCAAGAGGGGGGGTTTCCTTGGCAGCAGTGGGCTTTGTGCATAGCAGGAGCTGCAGCTTCCTCTGGACCGGTTCTAGCGTTCCACCATGTCCAAGGTCTACTGACGAATTCCAACTGAAAGGTTGGCTGGATTTGGCAATGGTGTTGACCATCAGCTCAGGGCTTTGGTTAAGCAAGCAGGACATATTAGGACTTGAGTTCGTCTGAGATAGGGAATCACGCTTGGTGCTAGGGTCTTTCTCGGTGAAGACGCTGTTGGGTCCCAAAACGATCGGCGTACCCTTGCTAATCTTACCAAATTGTGACAAATCGCCCGCCTTGGGATGTCGCCGAGCAACCGAACTTCCAGCCGTATGACGCTGGTATCTCCCCGCCTCTGCGTTTGCCTTCTGCTTTGCAGCCTAGATACTGATCAGTCACTTGCCACTACAAGAAATTTCCAAACTCATACGGCTTCATGGACAGCAGATAAAGTTGTGGGCACGACCACAGCAACGTGCGCCGCCCATTTCCGATTACGGAGCTCAATAACATCCTATCGTGAGAAAATGAGATGGAGCACACCGATACCTGAGACCGGACGTTACCTGGAGCATGAACTGCATACGTGGGCTGGCATTGATGCTCTCGCAAAGTTTCTTCATCCACGTAAAGTACAGGTCCATATGTGCCCTTGTCTTGGGGACATCAAGTCGCTGACCAACTGTCTTCAGCAATTGGTATAGACTCTCAATCTCCTCCTCAGGATTTTCAGTATTGCTCAAGAGTCTCTTGACACACTTGTGCATACTACGTTCCGTGAGCATCTGCAGCTTGAAGAGTTCGCCGATGAACTTGATGAGACCGAGGCGATAACATCTCGCCCTTTGAGCTCCATAATTCTCGTTCAAACTGGCTGCTTCTTTGGTAGCCCAACCACACTCAAGATGTTCTCGACAATGTTTAAGGAGGTGCTTTCCGAAGAGTTTACCTCTAGCGATGGGCTTGCCCTCCGTGTTCCTGATACCATCATCCTGAACCTCGGGACTGGTCCGCTCCATCATCTTGTGGCAGAGGCGCGCATACATCTCACTCCACGCGGCCTCATCCGTCGCTTTCTTGAACACGAGCCTGATGACCCGGATGAGCGTACGGGCATCCTTCTCGTTTTTGCTCCTGTTCGCCCAGGCGATTATTTGGTCGGAGATAGAATCGAATTTCTCCATGGTGAGCTGGTTGAGGAGGGCACTAACATTGCGATCCACGAGTTCAGGTGATTCAGTGTCGGTCATGGGCTTGCGTACAGCCGGGACAGGTTCTATACCCAGAATGTCCAGCGGGGGAAGATCAGGTGGCTTCTCCTTGCATAGCTGCATAAACTGCATGAGGAAGTCACGGTCATACCTGAAAAAAGTTGAGTACAAACTACAAAAGCAATAATGGTTTTGGTACCTAAATTTGCCGTCCTTTGCGTCCTTATTGAGGTCTTCCCTAGGGCTTCTGACACCTTCGGGGTACTCAATGTCCTGAAGTCGCTCGATGTTCCTTGCCGTTGCCAACGCAGAGAGGGGAGCAGCGGAGAGATCCCTCCTCGCAACACCAATATCAAGTGAACCAGGGCGACGTCTGGGAATCTCCAAAGGTAGCGGCATTGACGACCTATATATCCGCAAGGTCTCCTTCGGAGCTTTCGGAGCCTTGATGATCGAATCATCGTTGACCTGAGTCTCCACAATTTCTCCGTTTTCGATAACCTCCCCTTCCCCAGGTTCCCTGGAGTCTTCATTGGGCGATTCGACGGTATCCTGAGCATCCTCGGCTTCTACATGTGTCGCCTCATTCTGCAAAGCTTCCTGCTGTCGCCGTTCCTCGTCTTCCCGCTCAGCACGCTCTTGCTCTTCTTTCTCACTCTCAGCCCTCTTCCGCTCCTCCTCTAGTCGTAACCGTTCATTTTCTTCCTCTTCCCTCTGTAGCTGTTCCTTCTCCTCTTCCTCTCTTCGTTTGGCTTCATCCTTCCGCTTGGCTTCCTCCTCTTCCTTTCGTTTTCTATCTGCTTCTTCCCTCCTTGCTCGTTCATCGGCGTCCTTCTGCTCCTGTTCTAATCGTGCCTGCTCCTCCCTCTTTCTTTTGGACTTCTCGCTCTCGATTCTAACGGACGCTGTGCGACGACTAGTCGTAACCGGCGATGGTGGCGGAATCGGTACAGTTGGCAGCTGCGGAATATGCTTCTTCAGCGTTTCTAGATCAACCTCCATACCGTCTTCGTTTCTTATCACGATCGCCTTAGGTGGGCGTGAAGTGGGAACAAAAGTAGAAGTATTGGTGTTGAGAGAACGATCGGCGTCCTTCTGCTTCTGTTCTAATCGTGCCTGCTCCTCTCTCCGCCTTTTGGACTCCTCGCTTTCAATTCTAACGGACACCATGCGACGACTAGTCGCAACCGGCGGAGGGCCACCAGGCACACCAGGGCCCGCCATGGGTCGAGGAGGGGCACCGGTACCATTAGGCACGGCGCGAGGGAAGGCCGGTGAGCGCGGGCCGCCAGCGCCCTGCTGTGGTCGCATCCCGGGTACAAATGGTGCAAATTG